>JAGDQP010026290.1:9457-26061 GCA_022664845.1 Lepisma saccharinum
TATATATATATATAGGCCTCTCCCCGAAGGGAGGAGTTGGACAACTTTCAGTTATTAGTTTGCAACAGTGCCTTCTATGCACTTAAATATTTCACACTACTCTCACCAGGTGGAAGCTCAGTCGCGGAGACTCTCACCCCATCTCTCGACCGAGGAAACAAATACCTGGAGGCTGATATAGTCCTAAATACAACATTATACAGATAATCATAACATGAGGATCCATAATATTGTACGTACAATCGTACAATATTAATTGTGTACATTTGATTTAAAAAAAAACGTAAGATATGAGCCTTTTTTAAGAATTTCTGAATCTCAATCCATGAGTAACCTTTATATTGGATTAAAATGCTTTTTTAAAATTCGTTTAAAATTATCAGGAGGAAGATTCCCAATTTCCATAGGGAGCAAATCATAGAATTTCATATATTGTATCAAGTAAGATTTGTATGTTTTCGTTTGTCTAAATTTTGGTATCTTAATGAGATTTTTTTCTTGTATTATGGTTATGCAAATGAGATTGTTACGCATTCACCCATATGCGACCTTATTAATATGAACGTGATAGAACTAATATATATATAAAATTAGGGTGGTCCTTATACACATGGTGAAATTTCAAAATAAAGCAATTTACTCGCGGCCCCTTTCAAAAGTTTCCTTTTAATAAAAAAATATGTGCAAAATATCATGTAAGAATGTTAATATTTAGAGGTGACTCAGCAATGTTAAAATTTTACCGTGTAATTGCTCGAGTATTCTATGTGTTTCACACAATCAGGTATTCACAATAAATAAATGTAACTGCAAAAGTTTTGAATAGTCTCTACTGAATTATTACATAACATGTTCCGATTGAGTAACCCCAATATTTTATTTTATAGGTTTTCAATCACTGATCCTGAAGGAAACTTGATTTGCTTGCAACAGGAAACTTTTCCCGGGTGTGTTCGATTACTTGAATCGCATACTGCAACTGTTCTTCAGTCTTAGCGTCCTGACTGAGTCGCTTCTTGTATCAGGGCGACACCACGCTCTGCATGATCATTTGTGTTAGCCAATGAGCAAACAATTGCCTTAGCAGCCTTAGTCATCCCTATCATTCCATACATCACCATCTGGGATGCCAAGAAGAGCAAATATATTTCTGCTTTTTTTAGTCACAAAATCGACGAGTGTCTTACTTTTTACCATCGCCAAGTCCACCTATGCTCGGATTGATGGATATGTTCCTCCTTCCACCTCCGCTGAAGATTGCAACATAGCCCGTTTAGTGTTAGTTTAAATCTTGATCAAACAGGCTAAGGAGGATCAAATCTTCTAACAGGTACCACAGATGTCGTTCCATTTTGTGTGATGTTGCTTCACCGGGTCCGCTACGTTTCGGCGCCTCCGTTTTGGCGCCGCCGTTTCGGCGCCACCATTTTGGCGCAGGCTACGTTTTGGCGCTACCGTTTCGGCGCCGGTTCAGTTCGGCGCCAAAGTGAGGAAAACGGAAATTATTAACATACCTTATGACATAGTAATGTACTTTATACTTGTACTGTCCTCTGACGACAATTGATGATCGATCAATGAAGTACTTAAAACATTATTTCTTGTACTCTGCTTCTAACAGTTTTGAAGCATTATTTATGTTGCACGGTCTGAGCCAAAGATGCCTAAATGACTTAAGTGGCTGGAACTTTGTTATGTACAAGGGCGCCAATAAGATATATTGCTTTTCTAATTTAAGTATAAAGTTTTTTGTACATTTTTAACGTAAGAACTTCTACTTTTGCTAAACCTAAACAAGAAATGCATAAGATGGGGTAAGTAGTGAATATTCGAGATGAAAAAGAATCGTCAATAAAGTAATTTTTGGGGCTGCTCTTGACAGTTATGAAGCATTATTTCAGTTGTCATGCTTTGAGCTAAAGATGCCTAAGGGCCATAAGAGGACAGGATGTTTCTCTCGTGTACATTTTTACCGTAAGAATCTCTACTTTTGCTAAACCTAAATAAGAAATACATAAGGTGTGCTAAGTAGTGAATATTCGAGATGAATAGAAAATCGTCAATAACGTCACTTTTTGGGACTGCTTCTGACAAAGTTATGAAGCATTATTTGTTTTCACGGTTTGAGCTAAAGATGCTTAAGGGCCACAATAGGACAAGAAGTTTCTCTCGTGTACAAGGGTGCTAATGAGATGGAGGTTGCATTCGTAATATAAATAGACAAATTAGTTACAATGATAGTTCGTTCATGTTCAGAATATAAATTTAGACAAAAAAGAGTATTGGGACTGAATTTGACAAAGTTTTGGAGCATTATTAAAGTATCCTGTCTGAGCCAAATATGCCTAAGGGCCACAAGAGGACAGGATGTTTCTCTCGTGTACAAGGGTGCTAAGGATTTGGAGGTTCCATTCGTAATATAAATAGAGAAATTAGTTAAAATGGTAGTTTAACCTCGACCTGAGATTAGACTTCAACCTCGACTTCGCCGTCGGACTTGAACCTCGAACTTCGCAGTTTAACATGACGTTCCTATCTGTTTTATATGTATATATAAATTGTTCCAAAGGTATGCAGAATGCATTGTAATTAAATATGAAACTTATTTTCTTTGAATATAAAATAATAAATTGCGAAATTGCGCCATTACGAAATTACGAGTAGCCTCCTGAATCCTGTTTCTCTGCTCCTCACTAGTTACGTCCCTGCTGTAGCTCAGCCTGTTTATGTTGGAAATAAATAAATAAATTCATTTTTCGCCGAAAAAACACCTCATAATTAAAATCATTTAAATAAAAATATTATATTTTTCAATTACTTACTGAAGTATAAACGTCTCATTTCATCTCTTCCATGAAAGCAGCCCCTGGATCTGTTCTGTGTAGTGTTTTAAAGGCCGGGAAAAAAACCGGAAGTTTTGAAAAAAAAAACAGGAAAAATGGTTTTTTTCCACGAAGTAAAAAAACTGGTTTTATTGACGAATTTTTTTTTCCTTTTCATCTCCAATATCCACTACTTAACACACCTAATGCATTCAATCGGATGATCTGATGTTAAAAAATGTGCAAAACACTTGCTATTTACATTAGGAATGCAATATATGTCATTAGCACCCTTGTACATGAGATTAACGTTCTGTTCCCTTCTGGCCCTTGGACATCTTTGTCTCAGACCCAGAAAACACATTTTGCTTCAAAACTTTGTCAGACGCGGTACCATTGTGTATTTTTTTTATATGTACGTTTTGAACATCAACTAACCTTTTAACTATTTCATTGATCAAAAAATGTCAGGGACCCCGTAAAAGTAAAAGAAAAACGTTTTTTCCTAAGTATCACGAAAAATTGAATAAAGACAAACGTTTTTTTCCGGCGACCAATTTTTCCCGTTTTTTTTAAAGACTACGTCTGTCGCATTTTATGGACCAAGTTTTTAATACCTCTTTAATACAATAGTTTCCCTGGTGTGATTCTTAGGTAAAGCTCTGGCGCCGAAACGTTACTGCGCCGAAACGTTACTGCGCCGAAACGTTACTGCGCCAAAACGGCGGCGCCGAAACGGAGGCGCCGAACTGATCGGGTCCCAAACGCAATCTCACGTTGAGGATAAGCACGAAGTTCCTTTAGGAGTTGATCATTCCTAGCTGCTGTAGAAGCCTGGGGTACCAGAATTTAACATAAATCTCCGCGAGAAATATGTTGATCTCGCAATCCCTGCAACTCTGTGTCAGCTTAAATTGGGAACGGAACAACCAAACCTTAAGACTGTAGATTGCCTTCGCCATCTAGCGAGCTTGATGCATTGTCCCAGGAGCTCGGAACTTGATCTGGGTTGATGGACCAGGTGGTGAACTTCCCAAGAAGATTAACATCAACAAGAGCAGTTCGCGATAATCATCTCGCGGTTAACGATCCTGCAGTTGGTGTTCATAGAAAGAAATTACTTCATCCCGATCACGAATTTCTGCTGCTAGAAAATCGTCTGAGAAGTCCTCCATTGACCAGGGAAAGTATGGAGATGCCCACTGTTGCTTGAAACGTTTGAACACGAGAATGTCTGGTGAGCAGATGGATCCTAAGCATGCTCCAAAGGCAACTTACAATATAAGTTCCAGGATGTGATGTCGACATCCGAAGTGTAGAAGACTATGGCCTAGTAGCTCTTCAAGAATGATACACGCTCCTGATGAACGGCCAGTGTTGGAACTGGTTGTATCAAAACACATGGCACGGATCAAGTTTTCCAGTCCATATTCTTTTACACTACTGTACACAGCGTGAGCGATAGCCCTTCCACTCCCACAGGATAACTTTGGAATTTTTAGCATTTTTTTCTCCTCCATGGTCGATACCAAAATCGACAGCGTCTCTACCTTATTGCTTCCAGTAATATTACTCATTAGCTTCGCATTCCAGTGAATTGTCAAAATTGTGTTTGGTTTGAATGACTCTTTAATGTGAGTAGCAGCAGATTGCCTTATTGTTGACGCTGACGGCGGATGGTTGATCCAGTAATGGCTAGCTCCCGAGGATCTTGCCCACAGGCCTTGGAAGCCTCGAAGAGAATCCTCATGGCACATGTGTCACTGAGTCTGTTCCTATCGAGCATTGCGGCTAGCTGAGATGATATAACACTTTGGCGCCCTCGCTTTTGAAGTCGAACATCAACTGATTTACTGGGGCCTGGAGCTTCCATTGAATCTTCCTCCTCCTCTTCTTCGCTGCTGCTGCTCACTAACATTGCTTCCTCGAATAACGCATCCTCTTCTTTGGATCGTTGCTTTCTCCTCTTTACTGTTTCTTCTCTCTTCACTTTCTCCTTCTCTTTTTGAAGTACCACCTTGTCGACTCCCCCAATACAGCCAGGACGTCCCTTCTGTCGCTGAAGTTGTAAAAATCTTAATGTAGTCTTCTTCATTATCCATAAGATCTATGGCATTTGAATGTGCGATGTCAAAAAGTTCCTCAGCCAATGCTGAAAATGTGGCTTCATTGGCTTCTTGAGTCTGGCTCCGACGGTTCTTATTTTTTCTTAATTCCTTTCCACTGGAAGAAAAGATGCTCAAGCTTCTTGATCGAATCTTGACTGTTTGACAGTGATCCTAGAACGGGACCAGAAGACTTCAACTCGCTCCACTGTCTCGGTTGGTGTCATTCGGATCGTTTCTTTGATAAGATTATGACGATACAAGAAGTGGGCGAGGACCTGCTTCACTGAAGGTAATTTACTTCCCTCTATCCCTTCTGCAGGGTTGACTAGAAACTCTTGGGAACGTTTTGCCATCTCATTCTTCTGCACTACTCGAATTACAACTTCTGCAATTGTAACATAAATATATAATTGAGAATAGGCCTCTACTACATCTTGAGTTGTCTTTAAAAAGTAAATTAAATTTATATTTTACAATGTATAGCTGTAAGAGTAAGTTTCCTGGTATGCCATTATGAAAACCTTATTAATATTTACAAGAAGTGTTAACAGCAAAAAATCTAAATTAAAAAATGTGTTCTTCATTAACTAAACACGCCAGCCACCTAGGATACATTCCTTAAAATAGCTGAATATTTAAACTTGCGAGATTGAGAGTGTAGACTAGATACAGCCATGGTGATGTCGGTTCTGTCGCGGCACAGACAGACATAAGGGCCCTATAGATAAGAATACTTACCATCTTTATAAATTTACACATCTATAAGTTTATTAATTTATTATAATATTTATTATTTTTGTTACTATTTAATATTATTTATAATTAATTTATACATGATGGAATGAACTATTATAATAACGCGATAGCATGTCATGTACTACTTGTATTGTGCTCTGCGGCAGACTATGCAATAAACTTCAAATCGCTTGAGCCACCTCTAAATATTAATCAATTTGATTCAAATATCACAAAATATTTTTTAGTAGAAAGGAACAATCTGAAAGGGTCAGAGGTTGAAATTTCAGACATGTGAAAATAAGGACCACCCTAATAAATAATTTTCTGAAGCATCCTCTACCTGATTCCCTCATACGGAGCCGTAGGATTAATCTAATAGCAATTTCTTGCCATACAAAAATCTCCTTCCATCTGGGACAACCGCCCCAAAAAAGAATTCCATAATTAATATGGGATTGGTAGAAAGCATGGAAAGCCAATCTCAGATAGCGAAACGAGATACAATATTTTAGCTTTCTTAAAACAAAAAAGGTTTCTTGCCAACGGTTTTATAACGAAATCGATGTGGTTATTCCAATACAAGGTGTTATCTAAATATAACCCTAAATATTTTACACATATTCGGAGTATGTGGATTGGTAATATAAGTATTTAGTGAGAAAACAATATTTTCAGTTTTTGTCATATTGAAGATTAAATAATTACATTGGAACCATGAATTAGCTTTATCTATTTTTTCCCCTGTCTTTACATTGCTGAATCTAAACTAAAATTGCTCAATATAATAGTTGTGTCGTCCGCATACATAACCGGTGTAGATATTAAAGCATTAGAGAAGTCATTCATAAATAAAATGAACAGGAGTGGTCCAAGAACTGAACCCTGCGGCACACCTCTATTAGTAATCCTTGTATTAGAAATAAAGCTATTAACTTTCACAACCTGTTTCCGGTCTAGAAGATACGACCGAATCAAATCTAATTCTTTATTTAAGATTCCATACATTTGTAGTTTCTTGATAAGTATTGAATGAGACAATGAATCGAAGCCTTGCTTAAATCTAGAAAAGAGACAGAAGTCATATTCCTTAATTCAACGTTATTGTAGATTACATTAACCACCCTTTCAATATCATCAATAGTGCTTAGACCTGCTCTGAAGCCAAACTGACAACCGTTGAGTAATTCATTCTTTTCGATGTAAGAATGTAGTTGAGAATTTAATAAATATTCGAAAAAAATTGACAATTTAGGAACACATGCAATAGGGCGAAAGTTGGTAGGGGGTCGTTTTTATCACCTTTTTTATGAATCGGGACAATGATAGTATTTTTCGACATTTCGGGAAATTTACCATTTCCTATTGATCCATTAATCAAATCACTCAAGAGAAGAACTATTATGTCGACAATGTGCTTCAGCAAAAAAGAGAATAATCCGTAGATATCCTCAGAGAAACCAGACTTTAACTTTTTTTACTTCAAGAATAATACTTGCAACGGACACAGGCTGAATGCTGAAATTAGAATATCTTTAGGTTGTTAATTAAAAGTGGTATATGAATTTAAATGAGAGCAACCATTAACACCGATGGGAGGAATATTGGCGAAGTAATTATGAAATTCATCAGCGGAGATTTTGTATGCAGTCTGTTTTATTTTAGCAGATTCACCTCTTATACTGACCATGCAGTACTACTTTTTTTTGGTAAGATTTCATAGTTATATGATCATTGTAATCAATTTTCGCTTTAATTAAAATCTGTCTGTATCGTTTCTTATTATATATGTGAGGCCATTGGATCGTCATTTTTTGTTTGAGAGTTTACGAAAACAATACGTTGTCTTTAAAAGTAGCGAAGTGCCTGAGAAAACCAAGGAGAATGTGTTATACCTCTTTTTACCAAACTTAGGTTTATTCTTCAGAGAACAGCATACCTTTTATACCTTTCTGTAAAATGTTAATTAACGTTGTCCAAGTACAATCTATGTCCTTAGCAGAACCCAAGAAAGTATCAAAGTCAACCGAAAGCAGATAATTACGTAAATTCATAATATTTTTAATTCGCAGAGAGCGTGTTTTGTCGATAATGGTATTGTCATTATCATTGAAAGTTGTAGAGTTAAATTTGCGTGGAAGAATATAAGTTGTCCAGACACCTAAATGATCAGACACACCTGGGATAACTGTTCCAAGAGACAAATTGTTGGAATTAGAGGAAGTAATTACATTATCCAGACAAGCTAATTTCCTTGTGGGTAAACAGTTATAGTAAAACCAGTCTAAAGAATTAAGGATATTTTTTAATTTTTGAACATTTACAGAGTTAAACTTAAGTATATCAATATGTATGTCACATAACAAGATAAATTTATATTTGGGGTACGTCTTAAGGAAATTGAAGAGATCTTTCAATTTATCAAGAAAGATATCAACGTTGGCGTTGGGAGATCTATAGATAGAAAAAACAATAAGCTTCGACTCTTGAAATCTAACACCAACAATTTCAAATAAATTTTGTTCACATAACGATGAAAGATCTAATATAGGGAGACCAAATCCCTTCTTAAGTAAATATCAATGCCTCCATAATCGCTTACATTTCTACAGAATATATCGTATATAATATATAGTTGAGTGGAACATAAATATTAACTTCATTTTGATCTAACCATGTTCATTGATATATTCGAAATATCAAATTGCAGAACATCGTCAGCAGATGATCTTACTCGTTTTCCTGTTCTTGGTTTATCAGCGGTAGAGCAATTGTGCTCACACTATTTACATGTATATCAGAGATTAAACTCTGTATTTCCAACAATATATTCTCACAAATCAAACTTCTCCCCACAAAATAAATATGAAGATCATGACGGGTATGAAATCTCCTTCCTATATTCCCTATATCTAACGCTGTAAGATTTCTAAAGACTTTTCCTAATTTTTTTTGTTTACTTGCTTTATTTCTTCATTAATAATTGACCATTTAGGAAGGTCATGGCCCATGGGAATCGTACAAGCAATTACCTTACAATGAAGATAAGAAGAGACCAAAAATCTTTTCAGAAGTTGTAAAATTTTGATGGATTCATTGCAGTATACATCATTCGATCCAACCATCAAAAGGAACACCTCTTCCTTGTCAGGAAGAGGAATTACATAAACACTATTATTAAGAATATCATACGATTTTGCACCTGGTTTAACTAACCCGAAAACTTTATGAAGACTTCTTGATCCTAGAATTTGTGATAGACCTCTACCATGGTTATCAGCTAATATTTTTAGTTTCACAGGTTTAATAGGCTTAATTGGAATTTCTTCATTGACTTTGTTTCGTAGTCTGCATTACACTATTTGGAATTCTACCTTGAAAATGAGAACTATCGCCTTGAATGTGAAAATTAAAGCCAATTTCAAGGGCCGTTGTTATAGCAGGAGTGGCTGTAACCTGCCACATTCTCATAATATCCTCTAAAACTAATATTGTTAATTTTTCATTTTGAGATTGATAGAACTGTATTTCAGATTGATTGAGTTCAAGTGATTCCTTGAAAAATTTTTGTTCCTATTTATTTTTTCTTGCAGAAGTTTGATATCATGGGTGAGGTTAACATTACATTTTTCAATATTGACACATTTGTCCTTCAAAGAACTGTAAGACATAAAATTATCTATATCTCGCATTACTTGGATGCTCTTATCACATTTATTGTGAGTCTGAACTAAGATCATAGAGAATTGTGACGGGTCTTCGTTTTCGAACATTGAGTTCCCTTAACCGACTTATTGGGAGGAGGTAATAGATTGCTGCAACTTACCTGAAGTGCGGTTGTGATTACTTGTATAATACTCCTTTGAGAGCGACGAGTCTTGCGCAGCCAAGACTGACCCAATCTCATTCAGTAAACGCAATGATTTATCATGAGGTATTTCAGTACCCTTCATTCAAACCGATATCATCTTCAGATAAATAGTCCTCATGATCTATAATACAACCAAAATTATAGACATCGTTATCTGAGTCCGGTTCATCATTAACAGGACTATCGAAATTTACGTCCCGAAATATGTCTAATGACCATTCCGGATCCAATGACATAGTTCATCAGTCATCATTGGGTTCAATGTTACAAAATGTTATGGTTGATGGTAGTCCAAAATTGAGCAACTTTACCAAATGGTATTCAGTTCGCTATTAACATTCCTAACAGTCTCTTCCAGGGGTCCAAAGTTGTTATAAATATTTTCACGCTACAAAGGCTTCTCTCCTGTAACAAGGAATCGCACAATAAAGGTGTCTCTCCTGCTACAGCAAGTTGTCAGTAAGGGATTCCTTACTTCTGTTGAGGCACTGTTAATATCCCCACATCCACAAGGCTTCTCACCTTGGAGGGAAGAGGGAATCAAATTATTAATATTTTTCTACTCTGAAGACTTCTCTAATAGCTAGCTCCTGTCGGGATTCAAACCAGGGCTTTTTATTCAGGAAGTCAACGCCTTAACCAATGAACCACAATACGAACTGGCAAACAGTGGTTTGGCCGTTGTATTTACAGTGCACGTGTTATGTAACAAGCCAGTAGTGACGCGTCGAAGATGGCGGCCTCCATTCCGATATCGATACTCCTACAAACAAATGTTAAGAATAATAATTTCAAAAGACCAACTTTTCTTTTCAAATGATAAGGAAATTCCTCCGGTTAAAACAACCTTGAAATCTTCCTGTATTATGGTTGTAGATAGATACAAGAAAACTTTGGCTGGAAGCAACATAAGAAAAATAGCTTGCTGTTTTCGGCTGATATGTAAAACTGCTCCAAAATCGATCCTGCCGTTTTAGAATAAATGAACATCGATGCCAAAAACTTGAAATTTCAACCGTCTTCCTAGAGAGAAGCATTAGGTAGCTATCGAAATTTAATCGATATTGCATCTAGAGAAAAGGGCATTACTACTCTAAATTACATGGCATGTCATATTAATAATCGCACAAAACTAACTAGTTAGGTAAATATTTAAATACCCTGTGAATAGTTAAATCTTCTGGTCAAAGGCCGAATGTAACCTAACAAACGTAAAATATAAATATTTCATATTTTACGAGCTGTAAGCAGTAAGTCCCGACTTCGTTTGTTACGTACGAAAGTTGTTACATTTGTCCTTCATGTATTAGTGATCTAAAGAACCACATTCGATGACATTTCTTACTATAAAACAGTTCATATGAGAACATAGTTCTTCACTTAGTGTGTGTGTATATATATATATATATATATATATATATATATTGAGCTAAAGTATGAAGAAAAATCGCCAATACATAAATGTTGGATAGCAGCATCACATAATAGATTTTTTAAATTCAATCGTTTTAGCAACATATTGTCATTGCAACGTATAAAACCCGTACATTAAACGTTTTTGAATGTTTCTCGAAAAGTGATCATTCGATGAAATATGTTGAATAAGAATTATGTAACTAATTTATCATTTACTCTATATTATATGCTATGAAAGAAAGCAATACGCACATCTCACCCACACAGTTACGTAGGTACATTTTTATTTTCACAGATTTCTTATGTAGAATTTGGTTTTAGAAAGTTGCCTTTTATTCTGGTCATACTAGCACATTATCCAATAACTTTCATTCTGTTTTCAGTGACTGACAGGGTTCCGTCTGTTATCATAGGAGCCGGAAACAAAATTATAAAGGTTGATCATCAAATGATCGGAAAGCACTATATATCAGAAATACCTCTCGAGCTCGTCAGTTCAATAAATGCTCTTGCCTACGATAATAAATGTGGTAAGTTACGTTTCTCTTCGTAAAGTATGTTTTGGTTTTCGCTGACTTAACTGTGTAGACCACCACTATCTTTTATTCACTTTCCATTGATTTACATGGAAACTGTTTTATTAGGTTTATCTCTCACAGAAGCAGAATACTCACGTTCTGCTTTCACGTACTTTGTCTCGGTCGCTATTTTCACTCTTGTTTTCCAAACGCGATTTTCCTTCAAATATATTTGCGTAATGTATTTTGCTAATGCCAGGTAGGCAAAATAGAGTTTTCGTTGTTAGTTAAACCTAATTCATTTTTTAGGTGGTGGAACTATGTTTTTTCAGCAACTTTGTTCTTTTATTTTAGTGCTGGTAACATACATAGAACGCAATATGTAAAAGGGAAATTGTATTGTTTATATACAGAATGCGTTTTTATAAACGTAACAAGTTAAATATGACTAAAAGTTAGTTGGTAGTAAAAATGTGACTAAGTAAAACAATTTCCATGTAGAACAATGGAGACTGTATACAAAGACGACGCGGTGATTTACACCATTAAACCGCGGGGGTAGTTGATAGGAAAATAACGTAAATCATATTAGTGAAATTGTAGTTTGAGTTGGTCTGACATTAAAAATAATGAATTAAGTGTAATTATTATTAATTATTGTAATTTGAAGCAATATTATTACTATGGAACGGATTTTTAGGTAAATAAATGTTTTGTCTGCAGTGAGATAGAGGCCCTTTCTTTTACCTAAATGTTGATCATATCCTTTTGTTACCACAGCAAATTTTATTTTACATAAAAACGCATATTTTCCAGTTTTCCGTATGTAAATACATATTTTAAGAATTTTCGTTTTAAAAACGGAAAATCGCTCATTGAGGCCTGCTACATTGAAAGCTTCGAAAGAAAAAACGCTTCTCCCACACCTCTTTTTCATATCGAGTGTGTCAGGTTTGTTTTGTCATATCGTTGAGTGGCATACTTCTGGCGCCTTAATTTAATCTACACGTAAGGTCCTGTTGTGGGAAATTCAACCCAGCCACAAGCCAGTTACAACATTGCAGGGCTTTGAATCCACGACGTGTCTTTTCCTTTATTGTGTTCTCAGTGGTGCTTCAGCAAAGTGTGTGTTTTCTCGTACTATAAAATGCCTAAAATAAAGGCAAGTGTTTCATCTCGTTTGCAGAACTTCTGTGACGAATATAAGGATGTGTTTTCTACTGATGGCAGTGTTATTTTGCCAACCGTGTGGTAAATCTGTCGCGGCTGACCAACGCTCACAAATTACGCAGCATTTGAAGAGCAAGAAGCATATTGCTGCTGCTTCACGTTTGAGCAAGAGACAGATATTTATCGGTCTAGTTCTGGTGAACAATCAAAATTGTCAGCTTTTTCAATGAACTTGTGAAGAGCTTTTGAATCCGCAGATATTCCACTGTTCAAATTAAAGAACCCTGAATTACGAAAGTTTCTCTTGAAATATACGAACTTCGAACCGCCGACGAATCAACATTGCGAAAAACTTATCTGCACTGGTGCTACGAGCAAACTTTACAACATATTCGCTCGGAATGTGCGCGTCAAAATATTTGGGTATGTATGGACGAAACTACAGACTCCAGTGGTAGAAAAGTTGGAAACGTGATTGTAGGAGTGCTAAGTAATGACGACGAAACTGTGTTAACGAAAAATTATTTGCTAGTGTGTAAAGAGCTATCTGCTGCTACACATGTAACGATAGCAAGGCTTTTCAACGAAGCAATGCAGATATTGTGGCCAGAAGGCATAACATTTGACAATGTTCTTGTTACAGACGCTGCAGCTTACATGAAAAAAGCTGCAGTAGGCCTTGCCGTTAGCTACCACAAAATGGTGCATGTTACCCGTGTGGCTCATGCGTTGCATAGAATATGTGAAAAGATAAGGGTTCTTTATCCCAAGGTCGATAAACTAGTTTCAAATGGAAAGAAAGTTTTTATCAAGTCACCTAAAAGAATATACATTTTTAATCAAAAATGTCCTGCATTTCCTATTCCACCCGCTCCTGTAGTTACGCGATGGGCACTTGGTTGAATTTAATGTTTTGAATTTAAGAAGATTGTTTGCAAACCAGAATCAATGAGACTTCTCAAAATGGTTGCTTATTAGACTCAGCCCACAACCTTGCTTATTGACGAATGCGCCATTTACATAAGGAACAGAGTGAATTAGATTGCCAGTTACGATCGGGACAAGCTTTAGGTATTTATGGCAATCACTCTTTTGGGAACTGCAAGATTTTCAACCACAGGGAATATGGTTTTCCTCAGTTCAGACTTGTACGCGATCCGAACAATAACATTATTTTGCTCGACCTGTACTGGGTGTAGGAACGTTTCCCACAAGACTACCGAGACAAGATTACGTGGTGTGGCTGCAACTTTCTTGATTTTACACAAAACATGGTTACTGGAGTTTGGTTTCGTGTTCCTAATGTCGATATACCTTAGTCCAAGCAGACTCTGCTAAGACCTCGGATGCAAAAATATAATTGATTTGATTACGGTACCGTTACGTTTGTCACAAGACCAAGGAAAGTACTTCATGTTCGTCCACATTCCCAAATGGAATCTGAGAGATTTGAATTCGCCTTCATATTCCAGTCTTTACCCCCGTTCTGTTTTTAAATCTTATTTTTTTTTTGTTCTAGAGACGGCCGTCTGTCACCTGTTTCAGTACCTCGAATTTCCATTCTCAAGTGATGTATAGTTTTTTTTCGCCTTTCTTCCACCTTGGATTCTATGTTTTCTCTAAACTTCTTGTCACCTCAACTGACATTTGTAGCATCATGGATGGCCGAGTTTTCTTAAGTCTATTTACTTCTCGTATTCAAATCGGAAGCTTTTCCTCTCGCACAACGAACTTACCGCATCCCTTAAGAATCACTGCAACAGAACGTCTCCACAAAAACAAACATTACGTCAAGACATTTATTTTAATCTTTGTCAGGCAACAGACCCCTCCGGCGTAACATAGTCTACCGTCTTTGTGGTAATTTCTATAGACACGTCCCCTGCTCTACACCGATTAACTATCTATTCATGCATCACTGAGTCCTGTCAAACACATCTACGTCAACACACACACGCACACGCAGTTTTTTCTATCCGTACATTTTCCCGTAACGTTCAGCTTGGCGTTGTAGGCTACTACTGCAGAAAGTAGTAGTTGGGATTTAGAGGGATTTGGGGTTAGGAGTAGTTGTTGGGAACTCTCGCAATATAATTCAGATATCAATACTGAAATACACAGAACGTAAATCGCATTATTAATAGTAAATCAAAACTTGAATACAAAACTGCAAACTAAGCGGTTTTGTGACATAAAAAAATAACTAAAAAAAGGATTTTAAAAAGCACACTTTACTAAGATGGACTAAAAATTTTAAAAATAATAATTTGAATTAATCTTATAAATCGGAAAATAAGAGCGTGGGTGCTCTTAGATATTATGATTTTATGGTAAGGTAAGCAAGATCACCTACGCTTTTATTTTCTGATTCATAAGATTAATTCAATTTTTATTATTTTTTGCTTTTAGTCTATCTTAAAAAAGCGTGTGTTTTTTAAAATCTTTTTTAATTATTTTTATGTATAATAGATGAATATTAAACTCCTTGCGAGGTAGACAACCCAAACTTCACAGAATAGAGTTGCTGCATTTAAGGATAATTTATAATTTTATTAATTACAGTTAACTGGATCATTCTGACGTATTTTTAATGATTGAATATTGTCATCCAGTTCTGAGCAATATTTAAAGTTTCAAGTCTCTATCTCATCGAGAAGTTGGTTTAACATCTATTGCAAAATTTGTACCGAACAGACAAGAAAACGCGTTAATAAGAACGCGGTTAAAAATGGATAAGTTTGGATTTCGCAAAAGAAACAAGAGGATAATGGAAAGAAAATAGTGAAATTTTCAGTAAACTATAAACTGTTTATTTCGAACACACATTTCAAGTAGCAGCTTGACATAAAATGTACGTGAAAAGTCAGTCCGAAATAAAACCGGACATTTAATATATTGTTCTGTCGAGTCAAATTACACTAGATGTATTTGTTCTGAATAGTTTCAAATGTTGAGCAGTCATAGTATAGTGAGGGAAAGTTGAAAGCAAACACAAAATTACAGTAGTAGTTGTTCATTATAAGACAACGACCAGTTTTAAATTTAGAAAATTTAACGACTTGCACGAAAAAATCTGCGTAGAACTAAGAAACAGAATCTGCCTGGAAGAAAGGAAAAATCAAGATATCGATTGAAGATGTACTGACGGATATAATAACGAACAGTCAAGTAAATAGTAGGCATAAGAAATAAAGTACCGTGCGTAGAGTAGAATATCTAAAAATAATAATCATTTGATGATGATAAGAGGGATATAAAAGGAGTAAATATAAAACGATTAAGCGATGCTCATATCGGTCGACCTGGATGTGCTACCTAGGACGTCATTTTGACGATGGCACTTTAACTTTTAGCGCCTGTAGCTCCGAAACTAAGCATGTTTCCAAGTTTCAAAAGTACTTTCTTCTTGTTTCGATGTTATGAATCATCACGAAGTCTGTCGGTGTAGTTTTAAAACGCACTGTATAGTAACTCGTAGATAAATTATAAAATACTGAAATCTTACTTGCTTTCAGATTGCATTATCATCAGTGATGGCGAAAGGAAGAAAATAATGAGACTGAACATGAAATCATTAAGAATTTCGACATTAGTGAAATATGGATTAGGATCTGTTGAAGCTCTTGATTTTGGTGAGTATTGTTGTATTGATACTTTTAAAACTATTAATGAAATTCGTTAATTTCATGGGCATGTATCTAAAAGGAGTGATCATAACTTCAAACGTCCACAGTGTTTTAAAGTCTTTGGCATGTCTCCGAATTTTGTTACTCAAGTATTTTGTTATAACTAAATCAAATGCAAATATATATTGAAGTAACGCACGTAAGTCGATTAATATCCGTATTTTAGAATCCTATAATTTTCGTTATGCCGGTGAAGCTCAATCACAGGCTTTTTCGGCACTTTCTGGTACTAAAAAACACACACACACACACACACACACACACACACACACACACAC
>JAGDQP010026291.1:0-26061 GCA_022664845.1 Lepisma saccharinum
TTTGATAAAGAAAACACGTAATTTTCAAGGGAAATTAATTTTGTTTTATTCAAAATATTGGCCATCGGTTTCTACACATGTCGCCCATCTTTCAGGCAATTGATGCATACCATGCCAGAAAAACTGCTTGTCTTTTGAGGCAAACCATTAGTCGAGCCATTTTCCAACGTCTTCGAAATTGCTGAAGTGCTGCTCTGCGAGCGCGTGAACCATAGATGCGAAGAGGAGATAGTCAGATGGCGCCAGGTCTGGGGAGTACGGCGGGTGCGGAAGGATGTCCCATCCAAGCGATTTCAAGGTGTCTTTCACTGGTTTTGCTGTGTGAGACGGCGCATTGTCGTGTAACACAATCACTTTGCCATGTCTTCGGGCCCATTCCGGTAGTCTTTCGATCAATGTGTGATTTAAATTAATCATTTGTTGGTGATAGCGTTGTGCATTAACGGTTTCGCCGGGCTTCAAGAGTTCATAATACACAATACCGCTCTGGTCCCACCAGACACAAAGCATGGTCTTCTTGCCGAAGCGATTTGGTCTTGGTGTTGAAGGACCGGCTTCGCCAGGTGAAAGCCACGATTTTTTCCGCTTCGGGTTTTCAAAATAAATCCATTTTTTGTCACCCGTCACAATTCGATACAAAAAGGATTTTCTTTCGTGGCGTTGAAGCAGCATTTCACAAGTGACTTTGCGATTTTCCATTTAACGTTCATTCAAATCGTGTGGGACCCATTTACCCAGTTTATTGATCTTCCCCATTGCTCGTAAACGTCTGCTGATTGTTTGTTGTGACACATTTAATGCATTTGCCAATTACTGTTGAGGTTTAGTTGGGCCATTCTCCAGTAACAGCTGCAATTACTCGTTTTCGCAGTTTTGTGGTCTACCAGAGCGCGCACTGTCTTTCACATTGAAATCACCACTTTTAAATTGTCGAAACCATGTCTCACATGTTCTAATCGATGGAGCGTGTTCACCATATGTTTCTACCAGCACACGATGACTTTCAACAGCCTTTTTCTTTTGACTAAATAAGAAAAGCAATGCTCAAATGTTCTTTTTCAGGCACAAACTTCGACATGATCACTGAACGATAAAACAAAGACGCTAGTTTTTGGCGGACTCAATTTGTGTGTGCTTGTAGTTTAATGTCAGACGAACAAAATGACGTATGTGTCAAATGAATACGCTGCGCACTTTTCGCTGGCGCCATCTCTTAGGTAAACCGGAAACCACTTATGCATACACCTGGTATATATATATATATATATATATATATATATATATATATATACCAAAGAGAGAGTGAGTACATATATTGTAATCAAAGGCTCAAACCTGTGGGTCAAATCATATATAATAAGTACGTTGCAAAATGATACGACCATGGTGCTCCAACATGACAGAGCACAATGCATTTGGGGTTAATATTGTTAGTGAAGTCAAAATTAGATATTTTAGTATTATGATGTGCTAAGTTTACTTTCTAACTATGAAGTGACCCGACAACATATTCACAAAAACATTTCAAAATGCTTTACTCCATAACCAAATTAGTATTTCTCATGGAAAGGATCTTTTCAATTAGTTCTTCTCAAAATCTACATACACTTCTCAATGGTAGCATGCAGAAATTGAATTCATATAAATAGAAAAATCAGTAATTTTGTTTCACTATTCAATGATCACCATTGTTTCATCCCGCAAAATCCATAAACCAACATGTCAACTACAAGTTATAATAAAGTTCATATTACCTTACACACCGTTGATATATTCCTTTAACTACTACAAGTATTTACGTGTTTTGGTCCTGAATCTTCAATATTGCTGCAAACATCCTGCACCAAATTATTCCATTTCCATAAATCCAAAGCTTCAATACATTTCACTTATAAATTTCTAAGTTATATTTAGTGCTTTCTAACTTTCAAGGTATTGTTGTAACGCATGAACATGACTCGATCGTTCTTGAGGATGTTCATCATCCTTCACTATTAGCTGAATTTATGTACACCAAGCGGATCAAAAATATAGCAAAATCACATACAATTTAATTGATTACAACTTTTCCAAAGCCAATTACGAGCAATTGTATCGTGACATTGCATCAGTTAATTGGGAAAGTGTATCGGACAGCTTAACTGTCTATGATGCTGTTGATTCTTTCTATAATACATTATATGCCATTTTCGATAAATGTATACCACGAAAAAGACCTAAACTAAAATACCTTATCTGGTTTTCAAATTACTTAATTAAACTAATCAAGAAAAAGACATACCACCGTAAAAAATGGAAACAAGCAATCGGAGATGTTAGTTATCACTATAATAAATTTAAAGAATTAAGTACTCTCTCCAAAAAATAAATATCTGCAGCCTATGGAACTTATTTGCGCAATTGTGAAACTGACATTTTAACTGAACCCAAAAGCTTTTGGACATTCATAAAAAATAAAAGACGAAAATCAGAATGCAATGTGCTAAATTACGAGGGACAGCAATGAAGTGAAGAAACCGCTATTGCGAATGCATTCATGAAACATTCTCAAGTAGCCTACAATATATCAAAATAAAACCTTGATACTTTAACTGAACACAATTGTTCTGAAATTTTAGATAAATTATTTCTCGAACACATTGAAAGGAAGGACGTAGAAAAAGCTATTAAAAAATTGAAACCTCGGACATCTTTCGGGGCTAATAAAGTCCCATCATATAGGCCTATTATCAAGGGCTGTTCTGAAATACTAAAATATCCACTGCAAGCGATTTTCAATTAATTCGCTAGCAAGCTGTGAATTCCCTGCCAAACGGAAACTTACCGATATCTGTCCCATTCCTAAAAATAGTGGCACGAGTAATGATATAAAAAATTATCGTCCAATTGCCATAATATCTGCGCCAGCCAAAGTATTTGAAATTATTATACATGAACGTATATACTCACACGTTCGCTCAATTATCTCGCCCTTGCAACATGGATTCTTGCCAAATAAATCGACTGTAACCAACCTTGTTGAATTCACACATTTTTTAGCTAGACAAATTGATAATAGAGGTCAAGTAGACGTAATTTACACAGACTTTTCGAAAGCCTTTGCTGTCATTAATCATGACATCCTACTTAGCAAGCTTGTAACATTCAACTTCTCAGAAACACTTCGCCAGTTAATAGCACCCTATTTGTGTCACCGTAAACACCGTGTTTGTTACAAAAATAGTATAACCGAGGAATATATTGTAAATTCTGGTGTGCCTCAAGGATCGAACCTTGGACCTCTTTTGTTATTATTTGTAAATGACTTGCCTGCTGTCATAACATCCTCCAAGAAACTTCTGTTTGCAGATGATTTAATAATCTATTGTATTATTTCCTCCGAATTGGACGCGTTCTCCTTACAAAATGATATTAATGCAGTCTCCAATTGGTGTAAAACAAACATGTTATTGTTAAATATTAATATATGTAGTGTAATGTCATATACGAGAAAAACAAACTATTTGAAATTCGAATACAAAGTTAATGACTCTCCACTAGTTCGAGTAGATTCAATTACTGATCTTGGTGTAACCATTAAATCTAACCTCTGATTCGACATGCACATAAATCGCCTTGTTAGCGAAGCTTACAGGAACGTCGAGTTTGTAATGAGGTTAACTAGCGATTTCTCGAATATTGATGTCTTAAAAACTTTATATACAGCATATGTTAGGTCAAAGTTAGAATACGCAGCAATAATATGGGATCCTAATACACAGAAGAACTCTCGGCAAATTGAAATTATACAGTCTAAAATTTGTACGATTTTTGACATACAAAGAAACTGGAATATATCCTAAATTTGAAATGTACTTAGACCTGATAAATAAGTACAGGTTACAATATCTTGAAAACAGAAGAATCAATTTTCTCTTAACTTTCCTACACAAACTCTTGCACAGTCAAATCGACTCCGGAAGCTTATTATCTGAATTAAAGCTGTATGTACCGCATAGAGTAACTCGACCGCATAATACTGTCATCCACCTTTCGGCCCAAAGAACTAAAGCAATGGACATATCGCCTATTAGGAAAATGTGCTCATTATATAATTGTATCCTTAAAGAATGTCCTGAGATTGATATATTTAACATAAATATGAGAGAATTCCATTCTTATATAAAATAATGAATACTTTACGCAGAATGTTACCATGCAGCTCCAAATATGTATGTTACACCTATGTGTGTATGTAGAAAATGTCATATGTGTATGTTGAACACCACAATTAGGCTATTAACCTGTTGTGTTCAATAAATAAGTTATCGTGATATTTCGGAAGAAGAATCACCGACATTTTATAAAACCGGCACATTCAGATCTTTTCATTAAAGCCATTGTTTAATGCTAAGATTTAATTAAATGAATTAAACCTTTTAATAAAATATAAAATTCTAGTAATTGCTGCCCAATTACCTATTCTTCTTTCTAACAATTCATTCCCTCCTTGTTTGAATGTAAAATATCCTTTGGCTGAAATGATTACTAATAACCATATTTTATCTCTTGGACGACTCGATCAGCATCTTCCTGCATCACGTCCCAGCGATCCTTGAACAACCAAGTCAACTATAAATCTCTGTTGCTATAGAACACCTCATAACCAAAATAATTTTCATATCCATGTAATACTAATAACTTATCCAAATCCTTCATAGTCTTCATCTGTGACTCTAGTTTTGCCATCTGCGAGTCTTGTGTGTTCCTCTCAATTTTGTTTTCTTTCACTTCTGACATCTGTTCCTGTCATAAACCATTATCCTCTAGTCTACTGTTGCCATCTGTCTTTTCCTGTGATTCACCTTCAATCATCTGTCCCTCTATTGTTATTTGCTCCAATGAATCTTCTCCTCCAGAAATGTTACTTGCCATATCTGTACTCTGAATACTTTGAATGTGCATTAGCTTCTCTTTAACTCAATTAGTTAATTCTATCTGCTGGTTCGTTAACTGTTTAACCGCTTGTTGACAATTCTCAATAAAAAAAATCATTTTCCCTACATTCAGTCTTTCTCTATATGTAGATATATTACTCCGTGTACATGTGTATCCAGATTTCTCCTGATTTTGTACAAATTCTATTCTATAGTATTCTCTACTTGCACTTTCCTGACTTGCTTGTGATTCTCTAGGCTTAAATTTCATCTTTTTTTCCGCACTCTGCTTGCTAAATATTTTTTTAAATTCTTACTTTCAATTTTTATCAATCCTTTCAACAATAATTGTCTCCAACCTGCATACAGAATATCTAGACCAGGTCTGCCAATTTAGTGGAAGGTAATTTCTGTTCCGCTACCAACCACTTAATGTAGTAAATGTTATTACGGAAAATACACTGGAACGTTGCACTACCTATGACTTTTATTGGTTGATTGTTCGCATCTTTCATCTGATAATCTACTTGCTGTTTTTTAACTTTTATCTGCATCTTTTCTAAAGTTGGTTGATCCAAAATATTATTACATGATCCGGTATCAACCAACGCATCAAGTAATTGTTGATGCGTTCTTAGGTGAAATGCTAAACCTGGGGAATTATTATCTACATGTTTCTCATTGACACAGTTGACCCGTCTCCTCTTACTTCACTATATAGGTTTGACTTGCACTCCTTGTTATCTCCCTCGCATTAAAAAAAAAAACAAAAAACTCCTCATGCTTTTCAATATAATCTGTTTGACCGGTTTCAAAGTTAACACGGAATGTTGCACGATTTTCAAATTGTTGATTTGCTAGAAATTACTTTAAACTGGTGAGACGAACTTGTTCCAATGTGAGTAATGTTGTAAATGAAAGAGAGGTGTTACGTTCGCTTGAAGAACCTAATCGATATAATGCTTTTCACCGGTCGTTTCCTACTATTGTATGTTCCCCTTCTGTTATGCAATTATGTCCTTCTGTTTGGAGCTCCTGACAAGTGTTACACAGTTCTTGAGTAAAATTCGAAAGCACCTGTATCTTTAAGACTAACACGTTCAAAAAGAAAGGAAGTTTCTTTGTCAGTTTACTATACTGACAAAGTCAGTTATCATTCTTTTCCCACTGTAACTATGAAAGCGGTGGGCGGGGAGAAAAGTTTAGTTACGGATTCGACTTGTCCACAAACTTGAAATATTTCCTTCAGAGCCGGACGGAGCTGGCCAAAATTTAGAATCTGAAGAAAATTGCCGGGCGCTGTACTAGTGTTTCTTCCTATCTACTAGTGGAGTGGGGACAGAGGGTTCGTAAGAAGCTACCTCCCAGTTTCCTGTCCTTGGAGGACAGGTCAGAGTTTTATTGTTGCGAAACAAAAATAGACGAGGCGCTAACTTTCGAGATTTTGTAGTGGAGACCTATTAAAAACCATGTCGTCGCTCCCTGGGGTGGTCGACAACTGTGGAGAAGGAGAGAAAGTCCCAGAAAACATCAATCACGGAATCGATCGTAACTAGTTTACTAAACATGGTAAGGTAATGTTGTTTAAAAAAAGTTTAGGTAATAATATTCTCTATAATATAAACTGACACAAATATCCATATATTTAATACTTTCTGGGTGGTAAAAAGAGAAAAATTAAATCCCAGAAATAAGCCAAATCTTTCAAGAAAAATACTAACACTACCCCCATTTAAGTACTTATTATTATTATTATTATTATTATTATTATTATTATTAATAAGGTAAAGCTATCCCCTGTGCGATACGCACGCGCCGTGAACGGTGCATGGGGGATGTGGAGGTAGTTCTCCACATTTTCTTGACCTACGGTACTAAGTGAGGTGGGGTGGTCAGTCCCACGCTCGACCGCCTTTATCTTCCCAAGGTGCCCAGGAGTACCAGGGACACACCGGTACTCAATTTGATAGGAGGCTGAGTGTACCTCAGAGCGCCAGACATGGGAACACTGTGAGAAAAGTCTTCAGTGTCCTGTCCGGGATTTGAACCCGGGCCACCCGATTCGTAGTCAGACGCGCTACCGTCTGAGCCACTGTAAAAAACAATGATTTTTCCACATTCTAGTAATAATGCCCCAAACAGACCAGTAACTGTTCTTTTAAGCGGCCGCGCGTCATGATAGTTTGCTATCCAAGCAATGTGAACATATACAGGGTAAGTCAAAATGATGTACCCGATTTCATAAATTTATTTTGTGAAATATAATGAACATATCTGAATGTAATACATGTGGTAAGAAGGGTAACTCTCAAAGTTTTTTTCAGTCACATCACAAGTGCTCTATGTGAGCACCTCGCGTAACACGACACACATCAAGCCGATAGTCTATCTCCTGACAAACCTTGTGTAGTGTGTCACGGTCAATCTCTGCAATGGCTGCTGTGATGCGGGCGCGAAGGTCACCCAATGTTGTTGGAAGTGGTGGTACGTAAACACGATCCTTTATGAAACCCCACAAAAAAAATCACACGGAGTCAGATCGGGGGAACGAGGTGGCCAACGAATGAGAACTCGATCCTCCTGAGATGCACGGCCTATCCAGCGCTGTGGCAATGCCTCATTGAGATGATCCCGAACGCTGCCATGGTAATGCGGAGGGGCACCATCCAATTGAACAATGAAATCTGCACTATCCTCTTCGAGCTGTGGAAGGAGCCATTGTTGCAGCATATCAAGAAAAACATGTCTTGTCACAGTAGGTTCAAGGAAGAAAAAGGGCCCATAAATCTTTTCAGGGGAAATAGCACAAAACACATTCACCTTGGGTGAATCGCGTTGGTGTTCCACAACTGCGTGGGGATTATCAGTTTCCCAGATCCTTACGTTGTGTCTATTCACATTCCCAGAAAGGTGAAACCCCGCTTCATCACTGTAACGTAACCTTTCGGCGAACCCATCCTCTTCCATTAACGTGAGAAAATCAGCACAGAAAGACGCTCGAGCAGCATAATCAGTGTCTCTTAATTGTTGTAGCAGTTGCAAGCGATAGGATTTCATTTGTAAACGTTTCCGCAGAATTCGCCATACAGTTTTCTGTGGCATTTCAAGTTCCCTCGCTGCCCGGTAGGTAGACTTCTGTGGACTCCGCACAAAACTGGCGCCAACACGTTCCACTGTCTCTTCCTCAGCTGAAGGACGGCCAGTCGATTTTCGCTTACAGATGCAGCCCGTATCTCTGAATTTTTCATACCACGTACGAATGGTTTTTCCAGTAGGTGGGTCTCTGCCATACTTGGTACGGAAATGCCGTTGAACACTCATCACAGAGTTGTTTACATGCTAATCCAGCACACAGAACGATTTCTGCTCTCCAGTCAGCGCCATTTTCGTTAACTGCTTCCAGCGCCGCGTAGCGGTAGACAATGCAACCACGCGGGACATAAACTAAACTCAACTAAACTTTGAACTTTTGCCTTTCCTTGCGCGTAGCTCACATTAAGATATGTTCATTATATTTCACAAAATAAATTTATGAAATCGGGTCCATCATTTTGACTTACCCCGTATGTCAGTGTCACCTGTGTTGCTTACTCAGAAGGAGACCGTCAATGAGGTCATATAGAAACTTAGCCTGAAATTTTGCTAAGAGAGTCTAACGTACAATAGAGAGTCAATATACAAAAAATTAGCTGCCCATGTTAACAGCAAGGTACCGAGGCAGGGGCTGGAAAATTTTTCAAAGTGTACAGAAAGTGTATTTTTATAATTGAGTCAAGAGAAGTCACTTCTGCTTCAATTTCGCCCTGGAATGAAACACTGCCGAGTTGTAGTGTCACCTACAACACCGTAGCATTCATGGCCAGGGACGTATTTAGGGAGCCTGGAGACCTCGAAATTAAAGATTTTTAGTAAAATCGTAAAATATTATCTAAAATATAGGTCCCTGGCAAACTACGGTGTGGGAGGTGACATTACAACGCAGTAGCACTTCATTCCAGGACGAAGTGAAGCAGAAGTGACTTCTGTTGATTGAATCATAAAAAATACACTTTTTGTACTCTTTGACCAACATTCCAGTTCCTATCTCGGTACCTTGCCCTTAATATAGGCAATTTTTTTTGTATGTTACCTCTCTATAGGACGTAGATTCTCTTAGCAAAATTTCAGCGTAGGTTTCGATATGATCTCAGTAAAAATATTTAAAAAAAATATTGAAAATATTTTGTGTCAGGACATTTATTATGATGTTATTACCTACTTACAATGTTTTAAAAAAGAATTAGTGCCTTTCCATGCTTAGAAAGCTATTGAATAGTTGTGATCGATTCCGTGATTAATGTAGGGAAAATGAAATATATATTCTTCCCATAAAAAAATATGTCTCAATACAGGGATGTGATCACTGGTTACAGGGTGGTAGGGTCATCCAAACTACAGTATTTTAGTTCGAAATTCAAACTTGTAAAAATAGATTAATTTTAGGCAAAAGGGTCTATGTATTTCGTTTTGAATTTTATTTATGACCTTTAGGAAGGGGTGGGGAAAGGATGCAGGAAAATGTCGGCCAGGGCCTAAGTTAAGTTACAAGACGTCCTCCTTTCCATCTTGTCCTCCTGCCGTCCCTCTTTTTCTAAATGTCTTGAAAGGTTCTCCATTCTCTAGTGACCAAGTTAAAATTGGACATAATTCGTACTTGTGAGTCCTGAAATCCAAATTCTTAATTTTAATGAAATGATGGTTACCGAAATATTGAGGCAAATGGTTCATCATTTGGTAACCACTTTTCATTTTCATTAAATGTTATTTATTACTTGACAGGAAGATACAATAAAAATGTAAAAATTTGTGTAACTTGCCCTGTAAAAACTGAAATTCGAAAGTAATAAATTCTTCTGTAAGACACTGTTTCTTTATCGGATTCTGATTGAACGGTAACCATAACTGTCTACCAATCTTAGTTTAGTTGTCCTCCATTGTAAGAAAAAGAAATCCGTAATTCGCCTCCATTTTTAACGTTACCATCCTCCTAGTAAAAAAGATTTGGTAACAGTTGAAGGTATTTGCCCGGTTTCTCGATGATCTACCTAACTGTATGGCTTAAGGAACTCATAAGTTGATAGCCGCAGAAACAAACATTCTCCATTGAATACTATCATGGAAAAGATCAAGTCAGATTACATCACGTACACCTCTCAAAGATTCCTTTTACTATTAATCTCCCAAGGGCATCTCGGTGTTCACAACAACCTTTATTCCCTCCGGCTTCCCAACCAAGATGGAATATAATCCTAGTTTTCCCACATCAAGCAACATGGCCTGCCCATCATAACCGTCATAATTTCATTATTCTTATAATACTATACAATATTGAGTGAATCGTAAGTCTGCAGAGTTCTTCATTGTGCTGTGTCCTCCATTCTCTGGACACTTGTTCCTTATATCTTCCTTGAAATTCCGCGGAAACAAATTAAATAAAAATGTTACGAAGTTCATTTGAAGCTTTGACTTTATTTTAAAACGTAAATTACCAGTGTGTCTCAAATATCAAGTAATTCAAGTGTACAATTGCTATGTCTTACCTGTGATGTATGGCAGTGAAATCTGAACGTTTAATGTGCAAACAAGTCAGAAATTGAGAATTAAGCAAAGAGCAGTGGATATATGCATGCTAGGAATAACTAGGAGGAATACAAAGAAAACTCTATAAAGATGTCGATGTTAGAAAATATATTTATGACTGCAAAGAAAATTAAGTGAGGTGGATCGCATAGCTAGACAAACAGATGGGAGGTGAATGATGAGTGTTCTATATTGGATTCCCAGAGGAAATAAACAACCTAGAAGATGGCCAAGATGGAAAGATGAAATCAAGTTTTTTTTTTGTTTTGTTTTTTGAGAATTTATGTAGAAAGGGAAGCTGCTCACTAATATTTGTAGCGGGAAATGGAGACCTTCTTCATCTAGTAAAGGATTGAAAATTATTTTTAATCTCAACAAATTATATTTTCATTGTTAATGTTTCCATCCTTGGCATACTGTATAGTTATTTTGTTAAGGCATTGTGCATTTGAATATTACCATATTATAAAATTTTATTTTCTGTGTGTTACTACATACATTAAACAGCATTTCTCTGAGCATTACTACCGGATGTTTCTCCACTAATAAGAGAAAGACAGATCGAGGGAATCAAACACCCCTGCCATTGATTGAGAAATATTTAAGTGGCGATGGCGACACTGATGAGCAACATCTACATTTGAATTTGAATGGCTTTTAGGCAAATCTGGCTCAGACTGGGATAGGTAGGGGAGAGGATGTTGGAAGCAAGTGAGCCAGGTCCTACTATGAAGGTACCATACTGGCAACTGCCTGAAATTAGTATGGAAAACCCTTGGAAAAACCTGTCTGAGTGGGCAGCAATATGAAAGAAACACTGGTTCGGGGAAGAGACCGAGCGAACATATATAAATAGTTAATATATACACAAATTAATACACACATATACATACAAATGAATGGATTCGCGCACAAACAAAGATATAATCAAGACTGCGAATAAGATGAAGTGGAGATGGGCCTACAGTGCCGAATCTGGAACTTTTTCTATGGGGACAAACTTAAATTTTGCCGCCCTTTCAATAATTTTTTAGCCAAAGAACACGACCGGCCGACGCAACGGCCACAACATTGTCATGCATCACGTAGTGTACTTTTGTTATCTTCTCTGGAGCCTGTCGTGGCATCGCTATTGCTAACTCTAGTAAGGCAGTAACTTGCCTATCTGACTGAATCGCGGTTTTGAAATTTAGAGATGAAGGTAGGCTGTATGGAATAACAAAAAATGTCTTAGCGTAACGGTATTGAAATTTTGAACACATTTAGATCAATTCCACTTTAATATGCGATTTTACTTTCTTTTTAGGAGCTTTTATTATTTATTTTTAGCTGTTTACCTAAACGTGTCGCCCGTGGCGTTTTCCCCCTTTTGCTTCCCTAGATCCGGCACTGTGTGGCTATCATATAGCTAGACGAACAGATGGAAAATGGACAACAAATGTACTATAAAGTCCCAGAGAAAAAAACGACCGAAACGACGTCCAAATGCAAGATGTGGATGAAATAAATCGTTTTCAGGATAAACATGGACGAGGATATGTGGAATGAAAAGGGAGAGACCTTCATCCAGCAGTGGATAGAAAATGGCTGCCTATGAAACCAGAATGGAAGAACTGAGTAAAACAAAAGTCATATACAATCAACATGCTGCAAAGAGGGAAATACAGATTAGCGTAGAGACAATAGGCATAGTTGATGAGTATGTTTACCTAGGTTAGCTCAAAACATCGAATGCTAAGTTGACTGATGAAATAAATAAGTGTAAAATGGCGTGGAGTTCGTTTGCAAGACAACACTTTATTTTCAAAAGCAAACTACTATGTCAGAAGCGTAAAGTTTATAACCAATGTGTCTGAAGCGTAAAATTTATAATCAATGCGCTTACCTGTGATGATGTACGGCTGTGAAACTTGGACATTGAATGCGCAAACGACTCAAAGATTAAGAGTCACACCAAGAGCAATGGAGAGATGCATGCTAAGAATAACCGGAGGGACAGGAAGACAAGTGAATGGATTCGCGCACAAACAAAGGTAGAGGATGTAATCAAGACTGCGAAAAAGATGAAGTGGAGATGGGCCGGTCACATAGCTAGACGAACAGGTGGACGACACACACTGGTGGACGAAAAATGTACCACATTGGATTCCTAGAGAAAAGAAACGACCGAGACGACGACCAAATGCAAGGTGTGTAGATGAAATCAAGCGTTTTTCAGGAAGTACATGGATGGGGAAAGAAAATCCATCCATCAGTGGATAGAAAACGGCTGAATGATAAATATATATATATATAATACACATCCACGTGTTGGGAGAGGATATATATATATATATATATATATATGAGCTAATGCGTAGCTTAGCCGGTAGCACGCTCGACTTCAGTGCTAAAAAATTTCGGGGTTGACCAGCATCGTGAGGACAATTGGGCAACTTCTGTAAATAAAATACAGTAGCGATCACAGTGAGAGCATCGGCTCTCCTCTCCCAACCAGTCTGGTCAGCGTGGGAGCAGTAGACCAACTCCTCCTTTCGGGGAAAGGCCTCATCCACTAGTGGCTTGAATATGGCTGTGATTTATTTTATATACAAGGTGGTAAGGTTACGAACCGACAAACTTCGGGAGGTGATGATAGTACAGTGAAAAATAAAGAAGAAAGCCGAGGGAACAGGGGGGAAATTCCGAGGCGTTACGGAGCTACAGCCTGCCGAAAGCGTGGGAAAATAAACTTCAGAGCGGATTATTGCGAAGACGAAAAATCGGAGAGTAGGCGATTGAGAGTAAATTAGAGGAAGTCACACCCGGACTATCCAAAAATCCATTTGGAAAATGCTACAAGCAGGGCGCAAGGGATTCCCCAACGGAAGTAGGGGATTCCCAGAAAATCTTCCAAGTAAAGATGGGTCGAAAGGACCACAAATGGGATGAGTTGCCAACAGGTAACAATAATTCATTACCGGCACATCGATATCTCAACGAAAATTAATGTTATGACCATTTTAATAAAATACTGCGTGGTTGCATATCAGACAGGGGTGATAATTAAAGACAGTCAACGAGCGTTTGGCTTATTTATTAGCAATGAGAGAGACTAGGAGTATCCAGTCGGATGTTGGTGAGTACGCACCTCCACAGATACAGTGTAGTAAAAAAAAAGTCCTCGTTGGTCGAGTGGCCAGTGCTTTCAGGCGTCCGTGATGTCACAGAAGTCTTGCATTGAAGCCTGCCTGGAAAAGAATCATGTGTATGATTAAAGCGTAACAGATGCAAAGGATGGACGGAGGGTATTGATTAATGAGGAGGCATGTTCGGCTGGTTAGTAGAAAGAACGCAATGTAATACAGCAGCCAAAGAAGGATGATATTGAAGAGACAAGACAAACACGCGTGTGTACGAGACATCAGGTGTCAACCGATGTAAGGCAAAAAGTAGCAAGTTTTCCATACGATGTCACAAGCTTAATAGCTCAATCTGTTTAATCTACACAAGTAAACAAAATATGTGCAAGAGAATGATGAATCCGAGCTGAGTCGGAACGTACGAACATGTACCTATTGCAATGCAAAATATACCTATAGTAGAATACTCGAAAAAGGTATTTGTACATTCTAGCAAATCTGATTTGGAACTTGATTATGGGACTTTGGATGTTTTGCGTGCTAGTCTGTACGAAGGCTGTATTGTGTATTCTCCAGTGTATGAGTATTCACGCTCGTTATCTTGTGTCACGTACCAGAGGTATTTTGGTCAAGGGGGCGGATTCGATTGCGATTGCGACTCTGTCCGTTGCACGAGTGTGAACGGAGAGGGTCAGATCATAGTTAAAAATGCAGAATTTGTCATTAGGACGTTATTTGTATGTGATGGAGTGTCAATGCCAAATCATCGTCTCGTCACCTAGCCCGTAATTAAAGACTGTGGTCGCTACTCTCCTCTCCCCTGATTATGCATTAGATTGATTTATGTATCGTAGTTTATGTACTAGAATTGCCTATATCCATCCACATTTCTTTGTAGGATCTCCAACGCGAAGCAGACCAAATACTATTCACTCCTGGGGTCTCGTGCTTGATTGAATTGTTATACGAGTTATAAACGAGCTGGTGTGCATGTAAGGACGAGACCTACAATATGTGGTCAAGTTGGCTCCGAACGACTGCTTTCAGGAGTCCCGGACGGAAGTTGAACTCGTGACCGAGACACGAAGCACGCACACTAACCTCTCGACCAGTCCGAGTCATTGTGATCATTAATGCATTCCAGCACCCTTAACTTCTGTTTGTATGATATTGCCAAGTGTTTTTTCCAACAACATACTGAGCTACACATTGCTACATACACTCATTACATTCTTCCATTGCTGCGGACGGCAATGGCCATAACTCCAGTTACAAAGTTACTCCTGGACGTTTACGACGCAGCTAGAATTCGTCATGCCCGTTCACGCATTTTATCTTGTGTAGAATAGACAGATTGAACTATTAAGCTTGTGACATCGTATGGAAAACTTGCTACTTTTTGCTTTGTATCGGTTGGCACCTGATGTCTCGTACACACGCGTGTTTGTTTTCTCTCTTCAATGTCATCCTTCTTTGGCTGCTGTATTACATTGCGTTCTTTCTGCAAACCAGCCGAACGTGCCTCCTCGATAATCAATACCCTCCGTCCATCCTTTGCATCTGTTACGCTTTAATCATACACATGATTCCTTTCCAGGCGGGCTTCAATGCAAGACTTCTGTGACATCACGGACGAATGATAGCACTGACCACTCGACCAACGAGGACGTCTTTTTTACTACTCTGTATCTGTGGAGGTGCGTACTCACCAACATCCGACTGGATACTCCTAGTCTCTCTCATTGCTAATAAATAAGCCAAACGCTCGTTGACTGTCTTTAATTATCACCCCTGTCTGATATGCAACCACGCAGTATTTTATTAAAATGGTCATAACATTAATTTTCGTTGAGATATCGATGTGCCGGTAATGAATTATTGTTACCTGTTGGCAACTCATCCCATTTGTGGTCCTTTCGACCCATCTTTACTTGGAAGATTTTCTGGGAATCCCCTACTTCCGTTGGGGAATCCCTTGCACCCTGCCTGTAGCATTTTCCAAATTGATTTTTGGATAGTCCGGGTGTGACTTCCTCTAATTTACTCTCAACCGCCTACTCTCCGATTTTTCGTCTTCGCAATAATCCGCTCTGAAGTTTATTTTCCCACGCTTTCGGCAGGCTGTAGCTCCGTAACGCCTCGGAATTTCCCCCCTGTTCCCTCGGCTTTCTTCTTTATTTTTCACTGTACTATCATCACCTCCCGAAGTTTGTCGGTCCGTAACCTTACCACCCTGTATATATACAGTGTTTGATTTGTAGCCGGGGATGGTTGGGATTATCCCCCTCTGTGTAAAAATGTTTCCTGGCTCTGTTTCTTGAAATAAACCATAAAGTTGGGATATAAATGGACATAAAATACAGCATTTTACGTGGAGAATATACAAATCGAACACTGTATATATTTAATATATTGCGGATAAATCTACCACTTTTCTCTTGCAAGTATTTTCTCAGTTCTTCAGGAAGATTTCTTTTTCTTCTTGCAATAGATAAACGAAGATGTCTGTTTAGTTTGTCCAGGGTTTATCCCTCACAAATCTTTGTCGAAAAGTCAGTATTACCACTACCAGCACAATACTTTCCTTCTCACAGAAACCATCCAAATTCACTGCTAAAACAGAAACCATGAACTAAAGAAGTCATAAATTTTATCATTGCTCGTGTTTGGAGTTCCCCTTGTTTACGATGATTCCCTTCCTCCCCGCCTCTGTTAAGAAGTTTAAAGTATTTTTATTTTGAAAGGGATCGGCTCCCGCTGTGAACGAAAGTGGGATGAGGATTTACCATACTCTATAGTGCCATCTGGCAGTTAAAGTAGCTAACTACGTGAATGCGAAATGAAGGATGTAATGAAGGATATAATTTTTCATCGATTGTGTAATGAATGTCTTTGGAAACAGCGAGAAATAGCTAAATAGCGCAAAAATATAAAGATAGTGCTCCATTCCCAAAAAGGTCCGAAGCTTTTAGCTCTTTTCCTTAATGTGATATAAACGCAAACGTTTTCCTCTAATTTCTATAATTTTCTTATGGGAATTTGGGTTATAATTATCCGTATTTATAAGAAGAGAATACCACGTACAGCGTTCAAATTGTACCTTCATATTGATGGCACTATTCAATCACTTTTGCGAAAGAACGAAATGAAACCATGATTTGCCTAAAAAATGTGTGAGAATCCATGTTAAATTGAACATCATTTTTCCGGTCGCTGCGGCTAACTCCATCTCACTCTTAACTTGCTGGTCAGATAATGGTCAATAAACCATTATTTTCCAAGCTTACAAGAAGTTCGTGAATTAAAACACCTTCATCGGAATGTAATTTTTCCTTGCAGTGTGCGATAGCAGCTTTCGCAATCTCTAATATTGTTCACCTGACGAACATATTGTATAATTATTAAGTTCAATTGATTGTATTTGATGATCCTGCAATTATTATTGTTCCGCTATGGCTGTTCATGTAGATATATTGTGTTGATTTTCTGTGTTACTCTTCTGAAACAAATGTTTATCGTATTTTTTCGTACTATTTTGAGTTCATGCTGTATTTAACACTAACCACTTGCACTTCAACACGCACACCGAACTATAGACGCAAACTGTCGCAAGAGAACTCACCTCACCATCTCGCCTCGCTGCGAGCTGCGCGCGGACTGATATAAACTGAGCCACCGCGGATATAAACCGAGAATTAGCACTTCGCAAAACCAGATATTTGTATCCCATCAAATGCAACATTTGTCGCCAAGCAGAATTATTCGGCAATGGGCAAGCTTTATAACTATTAACCGTTAAAATAAAACTATTTTTCAATGCTAATACAACATTTAAACAATTATTCGATGAATTATAGGAATTTTCATTCATACAATTTCTTCCGTGACGGATGACATTCTTTCATCTTTCTATCAAATCAATAATACCAATTTTGTAAAACGTAGTGCGTTATCCTTCAAAGAAACGCCTAACAGGTTTGAATTACGTCCATTTAGTTGTAGTGCGACATCTTCGAATTCATTTAAACATGCTAAGAATTTTGTGCTAATTTCGGGTCTTTTTATACCATCCAGGAAAAAATATCACTCACATAAGCGAACTAGGGCCCAAACAAAATGTGTCACTTTAGAGCAAAATCTTCAAATTGAAAATTTATAGTGCTCACAATTTGGTATTATTTTTGTTATCTATTCGTAACACTAAGAAAAATCGTACCACTTAAATAAGTCACAGAAGCCAGGTCTAAAATTTATCCCTACTCATTTACTTCTAGTATAGCATCTTAAAGTTCAAAATTTAATGTGTTTAAATTCTCTCTAATTTTTACCAACGAGGAAAAGTTATCTACGTGTCAGAAAGAACACCGGACGGTGTGAAAAAAATTGCAATTGACAAACCAAAAGTTTAATTTGTAAGGCTTTTAGGAAACTTTGTCTCAGACCGGATAGATGGGATGAATTGGTGGAATGAAGTAAGTGGGAGGAAACGGGGGAGGCCAGAGAAAATTCAAGCACACAATGTTTGTCTCCAAATATAGATTTAATTCTAACGCAACTTTTAATTCAAAATTTAAAGTGCTCGAAATTTTGTCCTATTTTTGTGCCTTTTTGTACCATCAAAAAAACCTTTGGTATTTCTCAAATTAAGCTCAGTGGCAAGGTAAAAATAATTAGCTTAAGCATTTATCTGTATTGCGGCATCTTCCAATTTAGTTTAGTAAGCTTACAACTTTGATTTGCTTTCTAGCTACATTTTTATACCATCAACAAATAATTTTGTACGTTTTAACGAAATTTAAAATTTAATGCCCTCAAAAGCTTGTACTAGTTTCGTGTATTTTGGTACCACCAAGAAAAATTGTACATATCAAAGAAGGCTCAAGAACGTGATTAAAAATGTGATCCTTGCGATTTCTTTTAATTCAAAATCTAATGTAATCGGAATTTAAAAATACTTCTGTAGATTTTTAAAAATAAAGTAACGTAAGAAGAAAACTTTTACTTAAAGGCAAATCATTGTCACGGTAACAGTAGCAGCACGTTGCGTTTTGTTACAAGTGTTTGGGCCTCCTTTACCAAAGGGCTGCCATGTCAACGGGCTAAGAATGTCGGCGCGTATGGTTGTGAACAAGGGCGCCGATCCCTGGGGGCTTTGGGGGTCCTGACCCTCCAAAGTTGAAGTGGGCCCCCTAATGTGTGTGTGTGGGAGGGGGGGGGGGCAAATGATAAGGTCAAGTCGGTTCTCCTATTTGTACAGTACTTTGTCATTCGTTTTCCCCTTCTACTAAGCTTATTTATTTCCCTTTGGAAAATCTATTTCATTGATAAATTCCTCCCTGAAACTTGTGTGCTACAGTACTTAAATAAATTACATCCCTCTCCTGGCTAAAGGAGTTAATTCGTGTATTACTTGTGTTGTTTCTGGAGTTTCATGCATAACATCGATAAAGACCATTTAGTAAAAAAGAAGAAGAAAAGAAAGAATGAAAGAAAAAATGAAAACATATTTTTTGTCGTTTATCCCTCGAAACGCCAAGATCGGGTTATAAATACAGTCAAAATATTACGTTTGTGCGTTAGTCATTAAATGGAAGAGTGAAATTCTGTGTATTCTTCACATACGTGTCCAAAAATCTTATGAGAGAAAATGACGTTAAACCCATGTATTTATTGTGTAATAAGTTAAGAAAATCAAGCATGAGTCAATTTGATCCAGTCTTGGCGTTTTGTGTAACTATTTTTAAATTTCATTTTATATTAAAATAACAAGTTGTTGTCGGTTCTAATGATCACACGTCTCTTTACAAACGACCTGCACTTTATAATGTCTCAATCAAGGAGCGAACAAATGTGGACGATGCTGCTTGTGTAGTGGTAAAGACAAGTACTCCGCATACTGTCAGCAACGTAATCGCTTCATTTGCAAGAATCAGAATCCAACAGATACGGTGTGCTTTACATGTGAGAGTGAGAGAGTAAGGTAGTTTGATTCTGTAGTACTTTATATGTGTAAATAAGTAAGAGTCTCATAGTACCTTTATTTTTGTGCAGTCATGAAAATGGTTACAAGGCTAATATGATGTATTAGATTTTTTCTTTATTCTTCATTATTCTGTAGTATCTACTTGAAAAAATAAAATAAAATAAATAAATACAATGCAATGAATACACCCATACTCTAAAATACCTTGATTTTCAACAAGTACTTTATTTGATACGAGAAATATACATGGGTCGAGAATGACTCAGCTTGGCGTTCCGTGAGATGAAATTATCTTGGCGTTCCGAGGGTTAAGGATCATTCATCGTGATTTTGTCATATACAAACATAATTTAAGAAAAAGAAATACATACAAGAAAAATAAACGACAAGAAGAACTCACACAAAAGTAGGAATAGACTTGCACTTGAAAATATATCCTTCAAACTTCTGTTTGGATGCAATTATTGTTTACTGTTAATACCGTAATTTTGAGTGTCTAACACAACAAATAGATAGGGAAATTATACACAGCGGGTAAAAATAGTATTTGGACAAGTTCAACAAAGAGGAAGACTGCATCATACGTAAAACATGGCCCATCTCGAAATCTTTTGCCCTTTTATGATAATTTGAATGCCTTAGATAGAATACTTAAGAAATAACTACCACTCGATACACCTGCAAGGTAACAGGCAACGAAAGAGTGAGGACTACATAAATTCATCGCAAAAAGTAGAATTTGGACAACCCTCATACTGTTTTCGAAATAAATGTTCTAGGTATCCTTTTGTGTACAAAAGTAGTCTATGTAGTGTACTGAAGCAATCCACACCGCGTCAGTCAAGCCAAGCTTGTTTGAAAGCCATGTTTTACCATTGGATACATCATAAAGAAACATAAAACAAAGTAATTATTGTGGAATAGAATCCGTTCTGGCTAACCAAGAAAACTAACTTCCCGGAATGAGACCTGCATTCTTCATTCTGTGAACAAAACTCAAAGAATTAACGCTAAAAAATTGGCTACTTCACTAGCCTATGATATGTAAGTTAAGGTTACACCACAAACAATCCAAAATTCATTGAAAAAAAAATGGAATTTAGAAGATGTGTATCCAGGGTATGAATACTTTCCACTCCATTAGTAATTAGACAACTCCAAATCATAACAGACCCTCCCACATTTTTACCAGTTGAAGCAATTTTCTGTTTTCTGAAAGCTTCATTCTTCTTTCGCCACACGTCCTGATATCCAACACTAGAATATAAGTTTATCTTCGTCTCATCCTAGAAAAAAAAACTTTTCCAAAATTCCAGGCACTCATATTTATACTTTTTGGAATCTTAGAACTTCCTCCTTGTAACAAGCACTCCCTTGTTAGTCGCCTTTATCACTTTAAGTTTCCATATATTTCGGATTTGTGCGAGCACTTCTCCTAGACAGTAATCCAGAATCCCAAAGCAATAATGGTTCCCAACGAAAGCACTCGAAAGAAAGGGACGATCCTCGAATTGACCTCACAATTATATACTCCACTATAAGGATAGGTAACTGAGTTGATAATTATATTGAAAGCAAAATACCGAAATTCAATTTTGCATAAAACAATATAATGTAAGCTAATACTTGTTTCTCTCTACAAAAATCAGTTACAACGAAAATGAAAAAGTAAACTTGTTAGAAAACGAATTGATGAAACATATGAATCGAATATGTCTTTGCAATAGATAACAAATACAAATGTACCCCAAATATATATAATATACGAAACAGTAACACTCAATATATTGATTATAAGAATATTCAAACACACATATCAAATTTACCACTTGAATTCCTATATTTCCTGAACTTGTGGATATCTAATCCGTAATAATTCATTGTTCCACAAATAGGAACCTTAATAGGAAAGGCACACGAAACGGTATACAAAAATCTAAACCGATACGACTAATATTATAAAAAATTTGAGATGTGGGCTACAAACCCTCCGGTCGACCATCCACTGTAAAAAAATCTATCCAATTAAATAATAGAAATAGAATCAAGATACAACTTCTGATAAACTCACTGACAAGTACCGACGAACACGTGGTTAGTATCCAAGTAACAACCACGTGTCCGGGATTCCGAAAATTGTAATTTCTGGATAATTTCTTCTGATATCGATAAAATATGACTTAATACGATAACGCACAACTTTTCTAACTGATATTACCAACTCGCAACATACGATGGCAATATATTCTATAGATTCAAACTTCAGCACTCCCAACTTGCATCTACATACCGAATTACACAAATTCGAAATAATATATAACACTTGATCAAATCTCCGATAAACTACTCCACGAATCTTACTCACTATCATCACAGAATTTCAACTTACCAGAAATTTTATAACAATTCCGAAACTCCGAATGAAAACTTCAAAACAAATTCTTAGAATCAAATCGCAACTTAATAAATCCCACAAGTATGGAAGTAGGAACACAATCCTTAATGCCGACTTCATATATACTGCGAATCACTCAATATTCTAAGTAATGACAATGCAGAAAATTTTTTACACACCTTTCCCCTTCTTTCTCACAGGTAATTATATAGACCTCATGGTCTCTCACATCGTCATCAAACATGTAGTTACAAAATTTACCGTGAGGCGGCTCTATCATACAATCAGTTTAACACCTCTTGCTGGTATTCAATATTTTCTCAGAAAATTATTTCTCAAAATCACTCAAACATTAAAAAAATTACCAAGTACAAATTTTCGGGATGAAAGTGGAACGAGGCCACCAAATGTTCGTTACACAATTACACCCACAGACGATGCACAAATTAAACCAATAATCATACCACCATTAATTTAAACTGTTCAAGCAGATAAAAAAGCATAAATACACTCTAAATCACTTTTAATCACCATTCACGATAAATAAGAGATAGAACAAATTAGCTACAGCTTCCTCTTACAATCCTCGCTTATTCAGCAGATACATCCAACCTAGCACCCTCTCACTCGCACTATACCCCTAGACCAAATCACAAAATATTTAGAAGAGAGGACATCACAAGGAAGAAATCCGCACACACACAGAGTTGTTCAGCAATTCATACACGATTGGAAGTTTCGGCCAACTCAAAGATAAAATCCCCAATTCATCCACCTTAAAAAAGGGCAAAGCAAAAATACTAAGATATCAAAAAAATTAAATTAATATACCTGAACTGTACACACAACATAAAAATATATATTCATAAATATTTATCAAGATAAATACGAAACGCTTACAAAAATTTCATTTCTTCTGAAATTGTTTCCAAACACATTCAACCAGATTTACAAAAATCTCATACATGCTATAGATCATGGAGCTCCATGGAACGATACTACATTCTGCGTTCATTTCAGCATTCGCAGATGCTGGTACAATATTTCTCACCAAATTTTGACATCACAACGGATTAAAACCTCAGGTACCTGGGAAGATAAAAAAATCCAAACAGTATCATACAATAAAAAACCTATACACAATAAAATTACATCCAAACAGAAATTCCATCCAATCAATGATTCATATCTCTCCTCTCTCTATATTTCTTAGTCTGGTCAATGTGTACACGTCTTTTATCATTTACATTACCCTCTCGATGAACCACAAAACTATTCTGAGTTAGAAAACGATCAATAACAAAGGGACCATCGTACTGAAAGGCTATAGAGGGAGTAAATATATGTTGAAGACTAGCTTTCATTTCTCTTTTAACTAATACCTTGTCGTTTACCTGGTACTCAATCGGTATTCGGTTAATGTCAGAAGCTTTCTTTCGCTTGCTCCATACCACTTCCATATTCTTAATGGCTTTACTCCAGATTTCTGGATCCTGATTTTCCCTCTTTACAACATCGATTTTCCACAACATATCCAATGGATCATTTACAGAATATTTATACTCAAGATCAAAAGCAGAGTAGTTAGTTTGAGATGATACTGAAGTATTAACTGAAAACTCAACTGAGGGTAAATATTTTGACCAGGTATTTTGTGCTTGGTTACAATAAACTCTCAAGCCTTGACGAAACAAAGAAACATACTTCTCGCTTAGATTACTTTTAGCTCGAAATGATGAAATTCGGATATCTCTAATTCCTAAGTTAAATAGAAAATCCTTGAATAAACCTGACGTAAAAATGGAGGCATTGTCTCTTGAAATGATTGCAGGATAACCCCTACGTGTCATCAACTTGAAGAACTTGTCAATTACAATTTGACTGGATAAGGACCGCATAGGTTCTAAGTATGTTCTTCTAGAGAAACCGCCAAATACTATAAGACAATACTTATAATTTTGGCTTGATCTCGGTAATGGTCCTATGGTATCAATATACTATATCCCATTTACTTCTGCCTCAAATTTAGAAATTAGCAATCGTTGACGTCGTTCATTGGATCTTTTCGATAACTGACAAATTTGACAGCTGGAGACGTATTCACTAATGTGATCGCCTCTCATTGTCAATCATTATTTTTGTATTTATTCTTAAATTTTCATTTTGTAATCATATTTCTATAATTAACTTTTATTTCTCACACATATTTTATTCTGTTGTAAAGTCTAAAGAATAATAAAGATGGCGCGCAGAGAATCTCAACACAAACTCCTTTTAGCAAAGCAATATACGGCAAAACACACACACTTACGGAAATTATGACGTAGACTTATTGTTCTACTTTCCTTTAAGCGGCTATTTTGTGCATTTTTAAGGGGAAGAGGTACAGTTAGACAGTATACTAACATTTTTGGTCGTATTTCAAAAACAAGAAAGTCAATTTGAAAAAGCCCTAATACAGAACTGCCTAAAGAATGTCTCCTTCATTTAAAAATGTAATGGGAATTTTAGGAGCAAAACTGACCTTGTAGCATAATTTTAAATGTAGATACTCTTGACGCCATACATTTTAAATGGGAGAGAAATATGGAGAAGAAAAAAAATATTTTTTTTTCGTGTAAAATGTGGCTTTTTTTAAAAAAGACTTGATCGAAAACTTCTTTTTACTATCCTCTTTCACTTTATGTATCTTTCCCCTCCATTCTATGTACCAATTCTTTGTGAGGCTATTAAAAATGAAATTCCTATAGTAATATATGGGCTTCTGACTTTCCCATACCCTCCACCAGATGCTCATATTTACGTTAGGGTTTCTTTTCCTCTGCCATGTTCGTACTTCCGTGGTGACCACTGACCAGTGTGCGTGGGGGAGGTATACAAGAGACTGGCTGGTATCAAATGACACTAAAGGGTAGTGAGCAGAGTTCTCTCCCTCTTTCATTCATCAGAGCAAGGTCGTCAATGACGTCAAAGAATATATGGCTTATGCCACGTATGCACTTGAAGTATTTTGTCGCAAATCTTGGATTTCTCCACAAACCGACCGCGGTCAGTTTTCAGACAGAAGTCTTTGGATTTTTGTCTCCCGGCCGAGACGGAAGACCCAAACAAGGGTCCTATGGTGTGGACGAAAAACAAGGGGACAAATGTCTTCCACGGCTTAGTTTGGTGCTTCTGCCCAGTGGCGTAGGTAAGGGGGGGGATATATCCCCCCCCCCTTGACTCCAACTTTATAAACTTAGAAGAAGAATATTTCAACAAGAAAAGAATGAGGTTATAATTGGAAACATATAATTCTTAGTTAAAATATAAAATTCATTGTAAGGGCGGTAACAGCACTATAGCTTACGACCGTCCCAATATAATTGTAAGTTTATTCATAAACAGACAAGGTTTGGTACATTCTGCGTTGTAGTTTCACATTTAGGTAGATGTGGTAAATAACCATTAGGTCAACCAGTAATATAAAAATTATTTGACAATGATATCGATAGCGCCGGTAAAAAGATAGAAAAAAGACGATTTCTAGAGACAGTAATGAAAAATGTAGTAATTCCTGTACTGGATAGTCCCAACGAGGGTAGAACGGAGAAAATTTTGAACATAAAACATTTTTGTTGAACTTTCTACGTAGAAAACTAACTTTTAACAGACGCTCTCGTTATATTACATATGAATTATAAATTACACACATTGGAGTTTCGGTTGTAAGATCTAATGCGATCTTTCAGATCATAAGGATAAGGGAGATGACACAGTTTTGGTTAACTTTATTTTCTGTTTATTGGGCAATGTTAGGTTGTTAGTAACTTTTGATTTCTACCTGTCACGATTATACAAGGGCAACGCTTGTTAAAGTTCACAAACATCCATGCCCCAGGTAGAATTCGAACCCGCAACCTTGGAGACGCTGGCCTAATGCCTCGGTCCACACGACTACCTCCGTCAGCTATAAGAGGAGAAGAGTCTAACCTTTAAAATCAATTATTAACGAAATTTGCAGTTTCAAACTATTTGTCTGACTAA
>JAGDQP010026292.1:9100-26058 GCA_022664845.1 Lepisma saccharinum
ACTGCTTAACACCCCTCTTCTCTAGATCCAGTGGGAAAATGACAATACATATCTTCATGTAGGATTTGTCGATAAGCTTTCTACGAGAGCACAAACTGCTTGAAGGCATTTTTACATAAATTTATACTTCGTAAATTACACATGAAACATTATAGAGTTTTACGAAGTTAAAAAGCGTTCGTGCCGTTCTCAACTCTCGCCAAATTGAGATGAGTAATTCTGTATTTGACTTTTAAGTTAAAAAAAAAATAAAATAAAAATAAACGAGTTGCGTGAACCGCATAGCAAAGAAGAAGAAAAAACCCGCTAACATCTTGTTTCACGTGCTTTGATTGCCTACTGAGTACAGAGTCGACTTCACAGCAACCACACATAGTGACGCGCATGACAACCCAATATTTATAGTCAGCTCAGCTCATACAAAGAGAGCCGGAAGGAGAAAAGGAAGCCCTCTATTGATTGATAAGGCTTGGTAGCAGCAGCACATTGTAATAGAATCTCATCTCACTGGCTTGAAGAATCATGTCGTAGTGGTAGTGTGTGGTTTCTGCCTTGTAGAAAGCAACCCTTTCCTGTGATGTCATCTCATGAGGCATGTCAAAGCTGTGAGCTTCTCTGTCACCTTAGATAAAGCTATTCTATGAATAATGATCGGATTTTGCTGTATCTAATTACGTTTGCAAGCAATGAACTAGTATTACTTAATTGGAAACACGTGATAATTTGGTTTGACAGTATTAGCTGCTCAGAGAAGAAGAAATACCGGTATATGAAAACATCTCATATCATGGACTTAATCACATAATGCAATGTAACTTGGGTGGAATCTGAAACAATACAATGATCGTATCAAATAAAGAATTGAATATACATAATAATTAAGCACCTACAGGGATTTCATCTCAGGAATAAATGTTATGCATTTTTTTCTGATTTAAATTCTATCAACTGCAAATTGCCAAATTCAGGGCAAAACTCTAAAAACAACAGAACTTTTTTTTTTTTTTTTTTTTTACAAAATGTGGAACACGTTTAATTTACAGCAATGAATATTTTTATTGGCAGAATCACGTTCGTCACGTACTTTTTAGCTTTGTATTAACTGACAACTATAGCTCATCCGGTTGCTCTTAGTGCGATATATCGACAGTAGTACCAACCACGCACCTTAGCAGATATTAAATAGCAACAATATCACTCATGACGGCTCGGGATCATCAAATTTACAGTAAATAACACAAACAGGTGTAGTTAAGGAATTCCACGCGTCACGCACTGACATTTAGAACACAATTTTCGAATGTAATTGCCTTATAACATCTTTGAAAAATATATAAAAAGGCGACTTGAGCACATCATACGATAGAGAACACATTGGACAACACATACCCGGTGAAAGAACACGTAAACAATAAAAATACTATATATTATTTTATGTTAAAATTACCGTAACGCACTGACATTTTTGCAACCCGCACTTACTCGTACATTTCCCTCAAACTCATTTCCCATTACAAGTATGGGTCCAACAAAATTGTCTAATATGCCATATCAAAGAGGAATCTATTAAGTTTTATTTCTATTTTTAAAATAATCCAGAATATATAAATATATTGTGCGTACAGGAGGAAAGTTACAGCGTCACGCACTGACAATCTGTGAATTATTAGACCTTGTAAGTATTGCTTTATTTTTGTATATTCTGATAGAAGAAACAATTGGACTCAATTACAGATTCTAGGTAAGGTATCATTATAAAATATAATGTGTGTTCAAAATTCTTCTGTTTTAAAAGTTTAAAATTTTAATTTCATATTAGAGCAATTCCACGAATATGTGAAGCCCAGTAGTGAATAGTCAAACTTACTGTGAACATTATGTAGATTGATGCAATTAGTTCTTGGAAGGTATCCAGGGCCGCAAGTAAGGCAGTGCAAAGGGCTCACGTGCCCCGCAGGGATTGGCCAGGATTTTCAGTTTGGGAAGTGTAAAGTCATAATTGGGAGGGTGTAAGTGGAATTTTGCACGGTTGCTATCGTTTTTGACCGTAAAAATGTTACAGTTGGGATACTTTCCTGAATTTGGAGGTGACACCCCCCACAGGAAGGGTATTGGAGACTCACCCCTGCCCCAAGCGCTGAACTGGGCTGCGGCAAATCAAGATATGAAGGGGTCGTTGTACACTTTTGGTTCCTTCGAAGGGGCACCAAAATCGGATATTGCTCCCCTTGCAAAAATACAAACTGCAGCCCTGGGAATATGTATGTTTACTAAAAATACTTTAATAAGTCTTAGTACAAATGCATAGTAAGTAAGCTTCTGTTATTAAAAAGGTTAAAGAAAAGCTAAGATTTTATTTCATTTTAATTATGAAAAATGTAGTGAGGCAAAATTTTATATATACAGTATATTAAATTTTGTATCACTACATTTTATATAACCTTTATTGTTTCATATATTGACATAAATGAATGACTTATTTCTTTCTAGTTTTGTTTACGACCTGGCAAGAATTGTTAATAAAAGTAGATTGCATGATCATTTCAGTATATTAAAATCTGTTTTTCTTCCTATATGCTGTTACTATCTACAACCTGGTATTGTTTCTATGAAAGTGGAACTTCAAACATTACCGTATTAAGTGGTACATTAGAAAGTTTTGTTCTGCCCATACTTTCAGAGACTTTGAGGAAATGTATATCAAAGTGTAAGTGCAGGTTGGAAAAATGTCAGTGCGTGACGGCAACTTTAATATTGTATAGTAAAAAGTATTTTAACATATACGTGTTATTTAATCGAGAACGTGATTCCCAATATTTCTGCTAACATATGTCCAATTTACATTTTTCGAACTTCTCGGAGATATACCGCAATTATAGTCGAAAAGTATATTCTGAATGTCAGTTTGTGACTCGTGGTATTGGTCGTTAATATTTTAAACAAAATTTATTGTGATAAAAAAAATTGAAGTACTTTTTGTTCAGCATTTGCTCTAACGCACCATATAAAAGCAATTTAATTTTCACATAATATTCTGCAGTGTATACTATTTATTATATGTGGAGCGTCACGCACTGACATAATTATGTAGTAGTCGATTTTTATCATGCTTGTCAGGGCGTAAGGACGATTATTAAGAAACATATCAATAGTTTATGTCACTATGGAAAAGTGATTCTCATTTTTTAAATTGATACATTTTTAGCTGAATAATTCACTGTTAAAATGAAATAACATTGTAGCTATTTTGTGATTTTTTAAAAATAACCCCAAAACAGAAAGTTATTACGCATTTGTACTATCGATTTTATTCATTTCTTTATGTAAAGGTGAACCGTACAGTGCCCGATCTAAAAATTTTCCTATGGGGGGCAAAGTTAAATTTTGCCACCCTTTCCACCGCCCTTTGCATAGTTTTTAGTCAAACAACACAACCGGCCGACGCGACGACCACAACATTGTCTTGCATCACGTAGTGTACTTTTCTTACCATCTCTAGACCGTGTCGTGACATGGCTATTATTAACGCCAGTAAGGCAGTAGACCTGTCTATCTGACTTAAATCGCGGTTTTGAATTTTCAATATGAATAGAGTTGCCAACTTTTGAAAATGGAAATACCATACACCCTCCAGGAGTACGTATACTCTTAAGATTGTGACGTCATCACTCGTAAAAAATGTGAACAACTTGAGTTTCCGCCAGGATTTTCAGTTTGGGGGGATGTAAAGTCAAAATTAGGAGGGTATAAGTGAAGTTTTGTACGGTTTCTATCAATTTCTTTACAGCAAAACTGTCAAGGTTGGGGGGGGGGGTCGAGACTTTGGGGGGTAAACACTCCTCACAGGGGGGATGGCTTAAAAGTGATTACTTCACATAAAATTGAGCGATTCGGAGTTCGAATTTAATAACTTTATTTACTTTTGAAGCATTTATTAAACTTACCTATTCCTGTTTTGATTGAGTCGGCACATGTAATTTTTGTAGTCTACCATCAATAATACACCGTACTTTAAAACAGAAAAGCAAATATAATTGGCAATATAATTATGGCATTCACAAAATATACTTGAAAAATAAGTCTTACCAGCTTCGCTCTATTCTACTCTCCATGGCTTGAAGAACAGAAAAATAAAATTATTAAATTTGTATTAGAAAACTCCAAGATAGTCCTATTCTTGCTGCTTAAGCATCTTGCAATGAAATGCGAAATTAAAATGATTAAAAAGTAGCAAATGGGGCAGTTGCGGGAGCGACAATAAAATTATTCTCTGAGTTGACAAGTATTATTGAGTGGCTCTAAATAATACTTGTCTGTGGGGTGGGGAGAGAGAAAAAGAATAAAAAACAAGGGTTTGTTGCGTAATAAAACATCCTCTGACTTGAGAAATCAATTAATACGATTTTATATAATGACAGATAGGCTTATTTTTCAAGTTTACACTTTATTTTCAAAGAAAAAAGTATTTTTAGAAATCATAAAATAAGCTATATTTAAGGCTATAAGCATTTCATATATTTGTATAGCTAAATGCCTCTCCAAATACGCTAGATTTAGCCAAAAATAGGCTAAATTGGCATCACTGCCACCTTGCAAATGACGACGGAACAACAAATTCCTTGCGGAATGGAATTGCGCTAGGGCTGTGATCAGCCAGTCGTCAAATGCGGTTCATTTTAGAATCCAGATTCAACTAAATCTACTTTCCACGGTAAAATACCGGACAGTTGGCTACCCTATGAAAGTAGATTGTATTGAATACAATACAAAATGTCTTAGCACCCCAGTATTGAAATTTTGAACACGTTTAGGACAATTTCAATTTAATAGATAATTTTACTTCCTTTTTGAAGCAGCTTTTATTTTTTATTTTTAGCTGTTTGCCGCCCCGTTTTGCCTCCCCCTAGATCCGGCACTGGAATCGTATACCTTCCAAGATTCGATTGCACTGATTAAAATAAATCCACAGTATGTTTCAGTTTTTACCATCGGGTATGACTATTCGTGGAATTGTTGTTACGTGTTGATCATTTTATTTTTAAAATGGCGGATTAAAAGATAAAACTAAGTACCTGACATCACTAGAAAGGTTAAAATAACGGACATGTCCAATGAAAGCCGAATGGTTGGTAACCCTAATCATAATACGACAAAACTTGTAATTGGATTTGCCGTATGGGCGCTAGGTCAGCGACTCGAAGGTCCCGGGTTCAAATCCCTGCTGGGGCATGGATGTTTGTGGACAGAGGCGCCCACGCCATATAGGCAGGTCATGCAATTGCATGACCTGATTTGGGGTGGGTGGGTCTCTAGAGGGGTGGGTCAGGTTGCAGGAGGAGAAGAGAAGAGAAGAGAAGAGAAGAGAAGAGAAGAGAAGAGAAGAGAACAGAACAGAACAGAACAGAACAGGAAAGAATATATATATGTACTCTACCAAATGGGAAGTGTACTGACTTCACGTATAAGCAAAGGATGTCCTACCTTTCATCTTCCATGACTCGCAGGGCACTCCTGAAGCATAATACAAAATTTGTATTGGAGGATTCGAAATGCATTGGTCGAAGATTGTAGGATTGTAGATTACTTACGAAACATTGAAGACTTGATAATTGAGAGTAACTGGTTCTGTAATTTTGCAGCATTTAATGCAACGTTACACAGTGATTTCAAAAATAAAGGTACAAGGTACATTCAGGAGGAAAATGTTATCTGGGCAACATCTTTCTTTCACATCGCAGTCACTGCAGAATCCAGCTACAAAGCTACGATTCTACTCAGAGTAGTCAAAGTGAACGTATCAAAGACCATGGGAAGAAAAGGTAGAACATGGTTCTTAAAGGGATAAACTTAAAAAGAAAGCATTAAATATGCCTGTGTGTCATATTAAGAAAATTAGTTTAAAGACTGAGATTTTTAAACATTTGGAAACAGGGATTTATTATTAATGAGCCAATTTCTCATGTTGCCCCTAGAGTTAGTTTGAAGTAAGGGAAACGTGAAAAATCTGTAAGAAAATAACATTAACACATAGATAATTACTCTTTTGAGCCTAATTTATGCTTTTACAAATCGCAAAACAACGCCAGCATCGCCAATTTTAATAATTCAATTAATTTAGGCATATAACGCGAAATTTCCCATTAAGTTAAAAAGTTTTTTGTTGGACTAAACAACTCAAGCATATGAGCTCTTTTATGCATGTGTTTTTCGTCACGCAATTTACAATGGCAAAAATATTCATTTCATAAATCGACGTAAAAAATGGGTCAAGTTGTAACTTTTTGAAACGTGATTTTCCTGCCGTCAGTTTCGTTGATATCAATTCTGTCAACAACTCTTTGTGCAGGTTGAAAGGTGGTTTTTGTTCATGTAAGGTTGAAATGATCTTCTTCCTCATTTTGTAGACAAAGATGAAGAAACTTTTTCTTCCATTTATCAGTAGCATCCGATTCTTGTGCAGTAAAATTCAAGCTTAATAAAATTTGGTTCAAGACTAAAGATCTCCGATTTTCTTAGGAAAAATGTTTGCAATCTTAGGTTAATCTAAGAAGAAAGATTAGTTTTAGATAAGAGAAGGCAAACAAATCCAGATTTTTTATTCCTGCATTTAAAAATCTGGAATCTCCAATTTTTTATAATGTATTCCAAACTATTCCAGTTTCTAAAATCAAGAAATATTCACATCTGAAACTCAAATATAAAAAAGAAAAAATCGAATGTCGCAATCCCTAGTTTAAATAATTATGGGTAGATAGAAAAACATCTTAGGTATTTAGGGGTCTTACTAATTAATGCCTGCTTTATGGATTCCTTTTGCATTACACATTTCAATCCATTGTCTACTCTTAAATGTTTTGTTTTTGTACCCTTCTGATAATGAATCCCAAATTATTTATTTATTTCCTAATCTCATCTATAAAGCTTCCAGTATCAAAATACTTGATCTTTTCGGCAAAATGAGAGACAAAAATATTTCTGTTCGACAGAAACCTTGACGAAACTGCACAAAAGATCAAGAATGTGGAAGGCAGAAAAGTCTTACGTTTTGAAATATAATGTTGACCAACTTTACTGCCGATGACATTATGTAGGACACGACGGCATGGCTTTCAGAATGTCACTGGCCGAAAGTTGGGTGATAATGCATAAAATGATTGATTCGTTTAGGATCATTTAGGAATGACTCTTGTGGTCATTTTAAATCGCGCAACGGAAATAACATTTTCGAAAAAGTCGTCTTAGGTTTGTTATATATCGTATTTGTTATATTTCTTTAAAAAAAAGTTTAAATTATCCTGAAATTTTTGGAATATGCTAAAATTTATTGTTAACATTTGGCGAAATTTGCGTTATTTAACAATTTGAAAGACCATAAATTCTTCCCAAAAGACCGTTAATTTTGTTTTCTTTAATTATATTAAATCTTTCCGATGTTATCTGGACCTCGAATTTTTTCTGTCTCTACCATCACTTTGAAGACATTATAATTTATTGCCTAGTAAATTTTTATTCACACTTGTGACTCTGAGATCTTAGAGAAACTAGTACAGTAACTTAATCAAAAACTGAGAAGTAGTGGTTATTATTATTCTTATATGTTTTTTTTACTGAATCGAATCGATACGTTCGAAAGAAAGTTTTATATGGAGGTTCTGTCTGTCGCGTCTTTCAACTCTTAAATCACTGGATGGATTTCAATCCAATTGTATATGTATCTGATCTACACAAAAAAGTTACCCGGAAAATTTGAGAGTGAATTATCTTGGACACTTTATATCCGTATTTTACTGAAGGCTTGAAATAATTTATTCCAGTCATCTCTTACACCACTGACTGGACAGATGTCATATTGTATCTATAGAAAATCTTATCGTAAAATTTTGAGTGTGTGAAACATTTAGGAAAAAAAAAATGCCTTTTCTTATTGAAGGCTCACATGCATCTTCCTCATCATCCCGTTAATTCACACACTGGATATACTATATTGTAATATCTGTTTCAATTGCTATGTTTCGATATTCTAATCGAGTAGCCTACATAGCAGAAAGATAGAACAATGTAGTATAATGTATAAATTACTCATTTAAACAAGTATAAGTTTTCTTCAGTGAAATAGTTTTGTTTGCTCGTTAGATTTGTAATGGGTTATTCAAACACAAGTATAACTGTGTGCTACTTGACAATAGCCAAGAGTTGATCTTGATTCACGATAGATGGCAGCAAAACCGTTGTAATTTTTGGGTAAGTGAACTTTGTAGTTGGGTTTAATTTTGAAGAGTTGAAATTTATTGTATTCATTCGAATTGATTATTTACAACTAGCTGCTTGCTTGTTTCGACTGGTTTTTATTCATGGAATACAGGAACTATGAGCATTATTAGTCACGAGACTTCGAACACACATATCGAAGTAACTCTTGCACGGAAAATTTGTTATGCTTCCTTGCCAATTCTTCCAGCTATAAAGGAAATGAAAACAGTGGAAGTTGCTAGGAATAGGCTTATTGTGAAACAGCTTATCGATATAACATTGTTTTTAGGCAGACACTGTTTAGCATGTCGAGGGCATCGAGAGAGATTGAACTACGGGGAAATTTCAAAGATTTTGTTGTGCTATTCAAGGTATGTACAACAGAATAAGTGAGAAGGTATGTTCATGAGGCGCTTCCGAAGTTCAGAATAATGTTCTAACGGTTTTTGCGACAGTGACGTCACGGGAGGATAGCATATAGGGAACTTTTCAATCGGCGGAGGGAAAATAATTTATTATTACCGTTTGAGTGCGAATTTTTTGATACAAAACTGTTACAATCTGCAATATATAGGCTATAAAATAAAAAAATATTTTGCTTCAATAGCTGTAGTGGTTTCAGAGCTGCAGCCTGCTATTTGATTCGAATCGTCAATTTTTCATCAGTTTATAATAAAAATGATTTTATAAAAAAAAAATTGAACGGGAATTTTTCGATACAACAAAAACTGTTATAATTTGCAATATATGGACTATCAAATGAAAAATATTTCCCTTCAATAGCTGAAGTAGTTTCACGCCTGTTATTTGATTTGAATCGTCAATTTTTCATCAGTTTATAATACAAATGATTTTATAAAAATCTTTTGAATGGGAATTTTTTGATACACTTCCCCCACCCAAGATCAGCATTTTCGACACCCAAGATCAACATTGTTGCTGTCAATTCTTCAGTTTCTTTGAACATTTTAAAATGATGATGAAGGGTGTTTAATAATCAGAAGGGTGGTTAGACCGGAAAAGAGCGAATATATTCCACAAAATGTTCATTTTATTCTATTTCTTCTTTCTTTTGAGCTACTTTGTTATATTCTTGAAGTTTATACTGATTCTTTTTCTCAAACTTATGTCAATTACAAGGTCTTATTAGCTGATCTATTAGAATAATTCAGGGGCACTGCGTGAACTGATAAACACCACGTACCATGTTGATGGACCACGAAAGTTAAATCTTTTCCTTGACTGGTAAAGATATTTTTTTATGATGTATTAAGAATGGGCAAAGGTTTATAAGGAATTGACCTTTCTTATCGTCTGTAGGCCCTTTCAGGACTTTAGGGTAAAAAAAAAAAAAAACAAGGAAAAATTGATTTTCTTAATTTATTTTTTCATCCCATTTCCCGAATTTTTTGTCAAGTTTATACCAATGCTTTCTTTTTATGATACTGACAACAAAGTCTCGCTGATTTCTCTGCTAGTATAACATGTACACAGTGAATCAAGAATGAAAACATGGAAATGTAAAAATACACGATTTTTACATTAGTTTTTCTTTAGTTCACAATGGTTCGTGGTGTCCTCAAATTTTGCAACGTTAATTTAACATTTCCCGACGTCGCACAATGATGAAATTTGCACAGCGACGTAAGTCGGGTGACAATACAATATATTATTGTTATATTCATATAGTTTTATATTATAAAAGCATATTATAATATTTCTTTTTAATATGGACTTCTTTAGCCTAAAATAAATACTAACCTGCAACGATCTGTCGTTTGACTGGTTGCAGAACGCTTTAGGATTTGGGTCAGGAAACATTAGCTTGAGAGAAACTATACGAACACAGAAATAACTAAAAAATAAAGACATACTTTTCTTATACAATTCGTATTTAGAAGTGAAAAATATTATTTTTTATGAATGACGAAAAAGAAAAGCATGGGGCGCGCCAATTCAAGAACTTATAAAGTGACTGTATATCAGAGCGCACGCTATGCTTTTCTTTTTACTCATGCATAAAAAATATTTTTCTCTTTTTAATACATATTGTTCTTTAAAAAAAGTATGTCTTAAAAGTATTTTTTATTATTTTTTTACTTACATCGCTTTGAGTAAAAAGAAAATCTGAAGTAATTACTGAAAGGTTATTTCTGAAGCATCACATTTCATAGAGATGTCTGGTAGGTTTACTGTTAATCAAAATAATCTTGTCCGTACAAGGAAAACATACGACACTAGGAATTATGAAAGGAGTGGAAATTTCATTACAAGCAAAAATTTATCTTCTATACTGCAATTTTTCCTTATATAGATATATGTGGCAAGGCTACTGAATTTATATACTCTTATTCCTTATTATATAAAAAAATTCCCATCCAGACAGCCATAAAAAAATTATTTAAGGATAAAAATTCACTATCCAACTCAAATAACAGGCCGTAGCTCTGAAAGTACTGTAGCTATTGAAACCAAATCTGTCTCATATTATAGGCAATATAGCGTAGATTATAACAGTTTTTTGTTTTATCAAAACATTCCAATCCAAAAGGCCACAATAAATTATTTCTCACCACCTCTTAAGAAATTTCCTATGCGCTATCCGCCAGTGACGTAAAGGAGGCGTGGTTTCCGAAGGGACACGAGCCCACTCCGAAGTTCAGATGAACAGCCTCTGGTGCTACTAGCGGAGCATTCTCACACGATGGCAACGTACCTAACCGCTTTAACTGTTACCAGGAAAATGAAAAGTCACCTGTCCTTTTTGTCATGGCGACGACAAAACCAGTTGATAGATACCATTTGTATTTACCTTAGAAATACATTTTGCCGAGAAATAATTAATGTAAATATGTTCAGCGCGTCTGTCTATAGCTCGTTTGACAAGTCAAGGAAGGAGCAAGTGTCTTTTATAGTAAGATACATTAATGAAGAAACGGGTGATATTAATGAACGACTCTTGGCTTTAAAAGAATCACCAACAACAACTGGTAAAGATTTGTCTAGATTATTCAATGAAGCATGTGAAAAAATAGTCCAGATTGGGTTTCGGATCTTGTTGGGCAATCACATGATGCGGCATCGAATATGCGTTCTCCGTACAAAAGTCTCCAAGCGCTGATTAAGGAACAAAATCCGAGGGCAGTATATGTATGGTGTTTGGCGCACAGACTAAACCTGATTGTAACTGCTTCCGTCGGATCCTCTGTGAATGCTATGGATCTTTTTGGTAATTTAGATAAGTTATTTGCATTCATAAGCAACAACAAAAGACGCGTTCATTTGTTCGAGGAAAAACAAAAGAATTACCCTAACCAAAGAATTGGAAGGTTAAAGCGAGTTAATACCACAAGATGGATGTCCCATTCATACGCTCTGGAAACTGTATTGATAACATTTGAGACCTTGTTGGAAGACATAAAAGAAATTCGACACTTTGAAGGACCTTATGATAAGCAAGCTGGCGCCCAGGCAGGTGGGTTTATTGCATATTTTACTTCGGAGAGATTTGTGTTAACTGCGTCAACTTTTGTTGGGATTTGTAAAATCATTGACCCTTTCACAAAGATGTTATGAAATCAGGAGTTAGATTTGTTATCTGCATGCAATGTCTATGCTTGAAACAAACCTGACTAGTATCAAGATTTCCGAAATAAGTTTAATAGTATCGTCTCAGACGCGGAGAATTTCATGAAGGGCACTGAAGTTGAATTTCAGCCTCTGTGTCACACTCGCTTGAGAAAACATAAGATATGTGGCGAAATAGCTGATGACGAACCAATTATGGACCCCAAAGATTCATTCAAGGTGGAAACTTTCTACGCCAGCATTGATATGGTCATTACACAAATGAAGGAGCGCTTTGTAGGAGAAGATAATGCTACTACTTTAATGCTTCTGAGAGATTTCTTTGCTCTCGCTGAAATGTGTTTCCGAGGTCCGCAAGAAAGATTTGCCTGAAGATGCATTCACTTCGTTTAGCTCAATTTTTGGGAAATACGTAAACGTTGACGAAGCCAGAAAGGAATATATTGCCTTTTCTTCTTGTTTCGAAGAGCTTGGGAAAACGGTTTACCTACCTAGGCATCTTCACAGTGAAAATAAATTGATTGTAAATTCGGACATAGATAGCGAGAAAGACCCGAATTCTTCTGATGATGGTGTGTCGGATGATAACGAGGATCTGGGAATATTTAAATCTTCCAATGTTGGCAGTCTTCCAGAAATTTTCAACATATTTTGCAAGTCTAAACTGAAAACTTTTCCCAAATCTTTATTCTCTTCTGAAGATTGTTGTCACGTTGCCCGTAACGAGTGTTACCACTGAGAGGTCATTTTTCAAATTAAAGCGAGTTAAACTGATTTGAGATCTACAATGGGTGGTGACCGACTAGAGAGCTTGATTGCAATTGCTAGTGAATGGGACATCTCCATTGATTATGAAAAAGTGATAGATATATCTGCTTCATATAGTTCAGCGCTTATTGAAAATTGTATGCTTTAGTGCCACTGACTGATATGTGAAATTTTTCTTGTGAATTGTATAATTATTTGTGTATGCAAAATGGCCGAAAGCTTACAACCTATAAAGGAAGATGTGGTTTAGAAAAGAAACGTCATTGACGATATACTGTTCTCTGACTGGTGAATATTAACAGGGTGGCGCCAGTGTTCATCTGTCGGCACCAATTTTGAAATCAGTTTGATTGCGATTGAGGCACATGAAATATGTATTAGAATGTACGCCAACACTAAAAGTTCGATACATTTTCTTTGAAGGTAATGCTTCATATAATTAGAAGAATGTTAAGTAAGCTTTCAGTTATCTATATAATCTAAAATAAAGCATTTATTTGTGAGTTAAAAGTAGATAACATAGCTCTTTTACTAACCAATGATCGGAACATAACGCACTGAGGAAGTGTCGTTTTTATCAATTTCAATGATACAATTAAAGTTTTAAAGCATTACCTTATCTATGTTTGTTGTGTAAAAAAATATTATTTCATACGACGGATTTCTACTTATTTTGTATTTTTGCAAAGAGAATTTTGTTAAGAAAGATAATTTTTGACATATTGAGATTTCGGTTGAAACCGTTCCTTAAATATTTGCTTTTCTCTCGTGAAAAGTCACATTAGGGCGTTGCGGTCTGTTGATCACGGTAAAGAGGAAGAAGTAAGATAGATGCAAAAGAAGAATAGCATCGAGAAGACAGCGAAGTCTACAGCGGTCAAGATGACCATCATCACTGAGCATCTCGCAAATCCGTATGCGCTAGATAAGATCTTGTTTTCAAAGCTTACGAGGGAAAATGCTTAACACGATATGAAAATGGCTTCATTGACCTCACTATCAAGTTTACCGACTAAGAGTGAAGCCAAACAGTAGAACTTGAGTAAGTCTGCCAAGTTCGAATTGCAAAATATAGGAGTAGCGGAGCCTCATATACGAAATAAAAAATGCTGCGTACACAGCTGTAGCTTGAGGTGTAAGCACGAAAACAAAAGAGGCTAAGGCACTAAAAATATTGAAGAGCAACAGCTCAGAATTGAGAACGCCAAGAGTACAAAAAACTATGAAAATCCTTTACCCCTCATTAGACCGCTTAGCAGTTCAGAACAGGACATTGAGAGTTTAATAAAGGAAACTGCAACATTATGGTCAACTTAGTATTCAGTAGAACACTTGAACCCAACGAAAACCAAAGCCACGTAGAAAATGTTTCCAATTGGATATAAAAAAGAGTACTATTCTTACAAGACTGATTCAATTCCTGGAACAATCACACAGCCAAAGATTGGACAGAAAAAAAACGTGTTCTAATTTCTTTTTTTACCTGCAACAGCAACAGCCTTACAGAAAATAGCTGATGCTATTGTCATATATATTATCAGGTTTATGAAGTGTTATGATCGTTGAGTTTCTGGTAATATTGTTCTTGTGTAAGAATAAGTTAGTCGTTTTTTTTAGCATACGTTGCTATAAACAACTGTTATATAGATTCAAGATCCTTTTTGGTTGTAATTCTCTAATTATATCTTGTCAGAGTTCGAAGTATATGGACGTATCTGAAATATGTTCTCGGGGCTAGATTCGGTTCTACACATTATCGTAGGATATACATAAGTCGAAAATGGAAGCGAGAATTACATTTAGATATGTATAGACTTATGCGAATCACAGTTGTCAATTAAGATAAAGGCAGTTCTACAAATATTGTTTGCTTTTAGTAGCTTGTTTATTCATCGGCCATGACTTCTACAAGATGCCTTACATATGTTCGAGTATTCTTATTAATTACGTAGATAGTTTTATAAATATCAAATGCATAGCAGCTAGCTAGAATTTTGGCTACTCATGATAAGACAAAATACACTGCAGAACCTGAAGAACACATTGAAAGTCAGCACAGAAAAACTCATCAAGTTCTGATGAGCTTCAAAACATGAGCAGAAAGCTGTCTTCTGTATATTGTTGAACCAAAGTACCTCAACAAGAATAAATGTTCACAGTAGAGAGTATGCAACACAGTTGTGTCAGCATCGAATATATTAAAATGATGCTTTCTGCATCAGCGGCAACCCATTACATCCTACTCCGGATTCTGATTCTAGTTCTGGTCCCCCTACGGCGATATAATTTACTCGTAACCAAAACACGTTTTCTAAAAGAAGCGGTGGTGTTATATCTGAAATTTCCTCATTTTTAAATTGTAAACAAAGAAGAAGAATGATAGCAAAGGACAAAATAGCTATACAATATATGTCTTTTCGCCACCTGCAACGGCAATAAAGGCATGTTTGTTGCTCTCGCAAAAATGCCTTTTTAAGATCTAGAATAATGTGGAAAGTTTCGTTTCGTTTCGCTTCATTTACCTCAATTTATACGAAATATTTGGTCATTGATGAAGGCTGAAAGGAATATAACTTTTTTCAGATTTGTCTTGAATACTATCCTATAAGTAACAAACATATCAACTAGGTTTTCGTAGTCAATGAAGATGTCCCATTTGCTAGCGATGACAAACTAACCTTCTAATCGCTCACCCTTCATTGTATATGTCAAATCAATTTCAGATTATAAAATTACCTCTCAGTGGACACACTCGTTACTGGCAATAGTAATCCTCAGAACATAATGCAGGGTTGGGAAAACAGTTTTAAGTTTTAGTTTGCCACGTATTTTGACAACTCTTGAGCAGGCTTCCAACGCTGGAAGATTTAGATTTCCTCAAATACTCGACAGGAGACCATCAACATGAGAGTTACACTCTTTTCGATGTCCGCTTCCAAATCTACATTCAAGTTTTTTTTTCACTGTGAAGATAGGTAGTTCAACTATTTTTCCGAACTGTTAAAAGCCGGAAGAAAAAGCGTTGATCTACCTAGCCAACCTTCACAGAAAAAAAAATCGACTGTAGATTTGGACATGGATGGAGACGAGTCTTCTAATTCTCATGATGATGTCCCATCATATAACATTTGGGGAAATATAAACCTTTCAGTGTTGGCAGCGTTTCCAAGAGTTGCCAAAATATTTTGCAAGTTAAAACAGAAAACTGTTTTCCTAAACCTGAATTATCTTCTGAAGTTTTGTGTCGCTTGTCAATAACGAATGTATCCACTGATAGGTCCCTTTCTAAGTCGAAACTGATTTGATATCTACAGTGGGAATAGGAGGTCCAGAATAGACGGATTGCCAATAATTGCCAGCGAATAGGGACATCTCCATTTATTAGGAAAAAAAGTGGTTGATATGTTTGCTCCTTAAAGGATGTTGATTACGACAAAACTGATTCTTTAGTGACACTGATATGTGAAATGCTACAAATGTTGAGTACTCCTAAAATTAACATTTGCTACATATCTAACTGGTCGACGTGGTGTGTCATACAGCGCCAATTCAGTCTGGTGTCCCCTCACCCTTTCAGTTTCCTGTTACTAACAAAAATGTTAGTGTTACGAATTATGATGTACGCTTAGACGCGGCGAATGTACCAATCAGTGTACCTCTAACTATTTTTTTTGTTTGTTTTGTTTCTGCTGTGAATAAATTTTGTGACCCTTAGAAATAAATATGTTTCTTTTCTAAAATTAAAGACTACCTATGAAATGCATCATTTGAAAATACACTGTCTTTACTTTGGGTGGGTCAACCTAAAGGGGGGTGGGTCCTGCTAAGGTAAGGCTTGCATGACCTCTTTCGAAATGAATGGGCGCCACTGGAATGTAGTATCATGTCAGTATCAAGTTTGGTTGTAAGCTCGGGAAAATCGCAACAGAAGTTCATGAAATCTTAATAACTATTTACGATAAACACAACATCAAAATCAGGTATCATTGAATGGTATTCAAGCTTCTAAGAGAGTTAAATTGCAAATGTTTGTGATCTGAAGTTCATCAGCCTTCAGGAATAATGAAAATGTTTAAAAGGTAAAAGCAATTGATAAGCCTTCTGCAAAAAGGCACAAGTTACAAATTTAAAGTTGTGAGATATTGAAGAAAAGAATAATAATTGTAACATTTTAAAGACATACTTTTCTTAAACAATTCGTACTAAAAAGTAAAAAATAATTTTGTTTATGTATGACTAAAAAGAAAAACATCGGGCGCTCTCTCATATAGAGTCACTTTATAAATTCTTGAATTGGTGCACCCCATACTTTTCTTTTTAGTCATGGATAAACAAAATTATATATTAATATA
>JAGDQP010026293.1:0-25113 GCA_022664845.1 Lepisma saccharinum
TGCTGTAGATAGGTCTAACGTAGTGGAAGGAAAACATAAAATATGAATTTATCCTAATTTGTCAGCAACGCTGAACCGCTATGCAAATCAAGCGGCTCATGCGCCTCTTAGCTAGCCTAACATAAGCTTTTCCAACGACGCCTCGACCACCTTCCTATGACTTGTCGTTTCCGCGATTTATTTTCCACACAGATAGGTGTACGGACCGAACGAGCGGAATTGGTGCCTTTCAAACGCTATCAACAGATCTTGAAATTATCTTCAAGCTTATAAATCATTCCCACCCAAAACTTTTATTGCAAATCGCAGTGTCTGATATAATGTAAAGTTTACACCACGAATTTCTTGACTATTATAAAGTGGTTGCTAATTTGCTCGCCCGTTCGTGCGGGGTGAATAAAATATGTTGGGAACAGCCATCCAATACTCGCTTCGCTGATGCTGACTGCGCTACTGAAAGGGAAAGTTTTGGGGCTGTGCTCCCTTTATCTCAAGCAGACTCTGTGGAAGGCTGCGACTCCATGGCGACATTCCTACCGTTTTATTATATTATCGTGACCTACTTATGATGGTACTGTACACTTCCATACCAAACTTCGATTGTCTAGCTCGAACGGTCTGGGAAATTGTTTGCGGTGGCCAATTTGAATCCATGATGGCGTCTTTTTCAAAATGTTGTAATATTTCCTAAACTACTTTTCTTAATACACGTTTATGCCAAATTTCGTATCGGTAGATCAAACGGTTGAGATTGTTTTTGGGCAGCCATTTTGAATCCAAGATTCAAAATGTTGTAATATTTTGTTAAACTACTGTTTATAATACACCGATATTTCAAATTTCGTATCTCTAGCTCAAACGGTATGGAAAACGGTGTTACGCAGAAATTTTCAATCGAAGATGGCGACTGATATGATAACTTTTGACACGGGTGCGAAAAATCATGTGAGAAAAATCATTCCAATCGGTCAAGCCTTTTTGGAGTGATGCTCAAGCGTACACAGTCACTTTCATTATTATCTATATAAAGATAGCCTTTTGTTCTTTCTCCTACCCTTCTTCTTGAATTTCTCAAAACCACACACAATGCAATATTGGGGTTAGCCTATTGTGACGCAAGCTATAGAATTTGGATATGATTTGGATCACATACCTTTGATCGTGAAATCTAGATGGGTACTTTCTTCTGTCGGCGATAGTGCATATCCGATTTCAGCAATGACCGCTTCAATTGTACTTAAAGTACAATTGAAGACCTGAATTGCTGAACATCCCCATATATTCCTTTTTTTTTTTTGTATTTGCTTTATATCGTTTATTGGTATGTACATTCCAAGGGCTATCTACTTACATAAATATTACATCCTAATCCCACCACAGAAACCCTTTTTAATGGAAAATAATTTCAGTTGAACAGGATCACATACGAAAACCTTGGACTTCTTATTGTTCCTCCTCAAAACAATACTGCGGTGGACTTGCGATATTTTGCAATTCAGGTCTTCAATTCGCGAAAATGTTGAAAATTATTTCAATTCGCAGAATCAAATATATTATCCTAAAGATGAGCATTATCTTGCATGATAAAAATTAAACAATTGGTTTCAGTGTCTTTTAATGTATTATAGAACATGTATAAGTTTCTTTACACATCTAAAACTATGTCACTTTTATAATTTCAGTTGTAGTTAGAAACATACTAAGTTTCTTCCTGGGAGCAAGTTTCCTCAGCCTTGTGGAGATTGTATATCTGCTGATAATTCGTCCTTTGGTTGACTTCAAGGGAAAGTAAATCAAATCACTCTTCGAAGAATCAATAATAGTTGGCCAATGAAGTTTTTCATATAATATAGATTGATTACTATTAACTTTTGGTTTTGCACAATAAATTCATTACTATGCCAATATTGTAATATCTCTTTTCTAAGTTACTAGAATGATCATCATATTGCATGTAATCTATGGGCCACCCCGAAAATATGCGTTCTTCCTTGAGATTTGCGCAGATAACTGAAGACTGTTTTATTTTTTTATGAGCCACCCACGGGGAAAATTATATATGAGGTTTCATGTGCTACCGTTCCATGGCTACATGAGCTAGAAGCCTAGGATTTGGCTGTTTGAAAGAGCGTATGATACATTTAAAATGAAAAGGTGAGAAGGCTATCACAGAAGTATCTTTGAATAAAATGGCAGCAGTTATGTCAAAATTAATATGGCTATTAATTTCCGTGATAAAATTTCTTCATGACTCTGGCAACCATTTCTTAAAAAACGAAATATTTTTTCTTACTTTACTACTTGTCATTAGAATTAGCTATAAAACCTCGAAGTTTGTTCCCACCAAGTATAATGTTTTAATAAGGATTGCACAAATTGACCTCAAATAGTTGGTTTAAAAATTAGCTTTCTTAAGGCAATAATAACCTTATTTACCATCTTAACTAATGGCATTCTTAAACACGATTTCTGTCAAATGGAACAGGAAATGTGTGTCAAGAATAATGTAGCACCTGATGATAAATACGTTGTGGGGATGTGTATGTGACACATATTTAGAAACAGTAGAGTTCCGTTAACAAACCTACATACATTTCGGGAGTGGAAATGTTAACATAGAAAATATCTTCAGTAGCTAAAATAAATAATTCTTTCCTCAAACGTAACATTAATACATGCTGCTAGAACTTTCATATAAAGAATTCCTTTTGAAATAACAATTATCTGCAGCTGCACATAATTCTTCTACATTTGCAAAAACGCACATAAAAACATTAAATAATACAAATTACTGCAATGAAGAGATTTATGTCTTAATCATGCAGCTGAATTTTCATGACAATGTGGTGATGACAGCTCCAAAGTTTTCATGGTTAAATTTGTTCGATTGTTGGTCAGAACATAGGAAACTTCGTTTTGCTTTTTCCGACAGTGGGGTTTTCGGTCATGTAATGTTTCTCGTATTCGACTTATTTTTACAAAGATTTTCACGTCGAATACCGCCAAAGCACACAATGACTGGCCTTGTGATTTGGTAGTTTGTATTTTCCTGCTTAATGACAATCTATGTTTGAAAATTTGCTTTCATCAACGGAGGTTAAAGTGTACTGCATTCTAATATTTTCTGTACTCCGCCAATCCGGTGATAAGCTTTTGAAGGTAATTATATTTATTCGATCGTTTAGACATGATTTCCGTTAATGAATTTATGAATAAAAAAGTACAATTTCTTGAATAGTGACAATAATTCCTGAACCGAAGCGATATTTCCAAATTTTCGGAGAGGTAAAATTTCTTTATAGCGAACGTCTTCATAACGAAATTTCCGTTGGAACGAAGTTTTCTAAATCATCACCGATTTCTTGTTCAGCAATATAATATTCACACAACGAATTTTCGTTACATCGGAATGAAATTACTGGTCCTTTAAAATTTGTTATAAAGGGATTTTACCTCTATTTCGTAAGATACAAGGAATAAGATTTTTCCAAATTGTTTACTGCCATTTATCTATCACAAGCGTTTTCTTGAGTGTTGAAATTTTCCTGAAAGCGCGAGCTGCAAGCTTTTACTGTTATTTCATATAGATAATACAGTTACGTTGACGGGAGGTGAGTCCACCCATCAGAACGTTTGCTGATGCACCTCAAAGAGGCCAGTTATACACAACCGTCGAAGTTGCTAGTTATTCGCATTTCTGTGAATGTGTTACAGATGGTGGAAAGATGCAAAGAAAGTGTTAGTTTCTAAGAAAACAAACCTGGATATAAAACTTCTTGTTTACAATTTATATCTTTAAAAAAATCACGAAACAAATTTTACATGTAAAGACACGAAAGCTCGCCTCAAGCTCGTATAGAGAAATATCCATCTTTCACTTATCAGGCAAGTTTTGTTCTCGCCGTATCAGCAAAGTGATTTGGTGGAAATTAGTTAGGATTTGAAGGAATTTAAAAGTGCAAGAAATGTCCAATTCCTTTTTTTACCATTTTGAATAAATGTTAGCAAAATTTTGAATTCCATGCTAAGCAATTGAACTACAGCAATTTCTTTAGTTTTAACTTGCACTATCGGAAGTAAAACATTGTTAACATTTTGGTAAACTTTTTTTTTTATATGGACCAGTCTAGTAACCTTAGGCTTCGGCCCGTCAGGATTCGCCTTTAGCTATTAAAATCCACACCCATGACCTTCGAGCCGATGGCCTACCACCGCAGACCGTTCGGCCATCCGGCTAGCAATCAGACATTGAATCGTGTGTGTGAAGGACTACTGAGGTTTTTGAGTTAAAGTAAATTCTTAGAAATCAAACAACTGAAGTTTGTTTATGCCTTATTTCAGCTTCATCATATAAATACATTGTTGGATAATTTAATGTGCTGCATTAGAGCAAAAATGAGTTGAGATTATGAAAAAATATGGAATAAAATTATGATCTAGCCTTTTTTTCTGTTTATTAAGCCTCTAGAACCCATTTTAATATGAAGACAGTGTCTATCACTTAACAACAAAATAATCGTTTTATTAATTGAAGGATACGGTAGAAGGGGGAAGTAAACTAATTTAAAGTACTAATCCCCCATTTACTCACATGTAATTAATACAATAAAACCCGCTTTAACTTAGTGATTATTTGCACTTAGCTGTTATTTTTTAATGCTTGCTACCGGTACAAAATCATTAGAACAATTGTACATACGCCTTTTACTGTGCTCTCTTCAACTGTATAGAAAGCAAGCTAAGAAAAGTCGGAAAACAAATGTACCTCTATTTTCTATTGAACGTTCCATATACAAATAATTGTGTAAACTATTTATATAACAAAAGCAAAAAAGATGTTTTAATCAACTTATACGTAACTTGACCTGAATCATTTTGTTGATAAAATATTCTTGAAGGAAGCACATAACGTATCACTGGGAAGGTGACATTTTCGTTCCTATGAGCACACATCTTGTACATACGTATTCTGTATTTGCCTATATTTCTTCCCCATGACGGAAGGAAGATACTTTGGTTTTATTTCAGTCTACATTCTCAATATTCGCCTGATTTACCGGTGTAAGTGAGGTGTGAATTGAAGGTCAAAATATCCTCTTCAGGTGGTTTAATATGGATCGACCGATAATTAGGTAAGCATAATTTCGCTGATATATCTCCTTCGGTATCTTCAGAGCTACCAAACTCAAATGTATTTTTAATGGAAAGCAGTGGAATAGTCGAATGCAATACTGTCAAGAACTTTAAGATGAAAGGCAAATTACGACACTCACTCCAAACTTCTGTAAATGTATTATCTCAGGTCGCTTAAGTAGAATAAAGTAGATCTGTTACTTTATGTCTTATCAGAAATTCTTCGAAAACCCAATCTTGATGAAAATATATTTTTAACCTATAGGCAAAATGAAATAGCTGCAGCTGCTGGATAATCTGAGAGGCACCTTAGGTTTCCTTGAACTTAAGTTTTTATCAAATTGATTATCTGATTCAGTGTGCTAAGCTTTCGCCAAATTATTTGACGCGGGGCACAATTTAATCAAAATAATTATTTCTCTTCTTGGAACGAATAATTGCAAATGAAATACTTGGTTGGGAATAATTTAATACTCACAAAGCATATGCCAAAGTGCTATAAATAATAAAAATTCAATTGGAAACAAATTTTCCGTAGTCCATGTTAATTGCCTTCTTTAATTGCCTTCTTCATAACATTATAAAAGGTATGTTAATGTAGTATATTTTCTAAAATTCCTGTTTAGAATGAAACGTTTTTGCGTAAACGATTAGCGCAGAATAAAACTTGAAACGGTAATGAGATTCATGTTAGAACCACGTGAAACTCCTTAAATGATGCGTATGAAGATACATATCACCTTTTTTATAATTACTAGAAATTCTGGCTAGTATCCTACCGAAAGGTTGTGATTTCCATTAGGTAAATGGTGTTGAGGAATAGGGATGGGTGGAATTGGGGTTGGCCTAGGAGGTGTTTTCCTACTTTTATTATTTATTGCTTCTTTTAAAATACTATTTTCATTATTCCATTATTTCCAAATTTATCATTGTGATCTTTGATCACAATCATTTGTTTGTGTAATAAATGAAGTAACCCAAACACTCCACAATCACTTATGAAACATGAGACTGACAGATACTGCTTATCGTGTCGCCCAGGGGCAGAGAGGCGCATGGATGTAGATAGTGTTGCCTTCTTGGAACGATAGATTCACTCTGCAACTAATGGTGCTATGAATGGCTTAGATGTGTCAAGTAATTTGTTAGGGGTATATCGGGATAATTACGAGGTAGGGAGTAGCGTTATATTGTGAAAACGAGTAGCGGGAAAGGAGTGTGCGAAATTGTCGTGACTATGTCATGAGCGGCACCAAGGTGTCTTTCAATATAAGATGGTCTATCTGCAAGCGAGTGGTAATGTATTTCTGGTGGAAATATTCAATTTGGAAGATAATATTTGGAAAATCCTTTCGTTGGTATAATTTCCGGGTGAGACTCGGTAGTTTTATGCGATATGCTATACGTAGTGCCTGCCTCTGAAGACGTAATAACGTGATGCTACACATATCAAAGATGTATGTATATATTCTATTATTGGTCGGGTGAAGCCTTTGCATGTATTAAAAACTATATTGGGACGGAGACCTTATGCTGTGCCGGATAGCCTTCATAGCAAGTTTAGGCGATCGTACGATTTCGTTGTGATGAACCGAAGATTTGGTTTCCATGTGAAAATATTTCTCAAAAGTAATTTCTAACAAGTAAACCTATCGATGCTTCAAAGCACTTTCTGACCAAACTTGGTAGAGGTGTAGGATACATCCGAAAACCCCGAGAAAGCATGATTAAAAGCGCTTTCGTCCATAAAGACGGCCAAAAGTTCGGTTTCGAAAGAATAAGCATTTATAACGTAATCTAAGAAGGAAAACACACGTTTATTTATAAAATGATTGTAATAATGGAAATCAAATACACATTAATAGATATTGGGTGAATATGCTAACTTTTAGGGGCTACGTTTGTCATGACTACCATCTTGAATTCGGCCATCTTGAATGCTGCTTGATTCTTTTAAATATGAAGTAGGTCTGTAACAATCATGATCATGTGTCAAATTACTAACTACACGTATTTCAATTATGAGTACAAGGCAGAAATATATACCCCTGAAATCTTAGAGTCTCGAAAAGAATAGACAGGATGGCAGGATCATAATGTCACCGTATCGTAACATGACTCCTGATGACAGTGGTTGCAATTGAAGTAAAACACTTATGAAACCGCATTTATTTGTAGTTATTTTTCTGGTGCTATTTACTGATAGTGATATGTGTGTTCATGCAACTTCCTACATGTAACAGTTACATATGGACTAACCCTAAATTTGCATATTTGCGATTTTTTATTCGTTACCATTGTCATAAAAATAGTTGTCATGTCCTTTATGGCAACCAGCATATCAATCTGGGCTATAATATTACCAGACACATAATGGGAAAGTCAGTTTTCCCATAAATTTATTTTTTGAGATATAACGAGATGTCTCATTAGTATGCATAATGTCCGTTTTCCAACGGCTATATACAACCGAAAACATTGATATAACATTGATTCAACGTTATTTGGACGTACAGGCCCACAACCATCAAATGGCCAATATTAAACGGTTTTATCAACGTTTAAACAACGTGTGTGTTGCGGGCATGATTAAACATTCCAGAAATAATATGTTACTTTTTTAAACAATGCAAGGGATGGTGAGTGATAAGTGGTTGTTCCCAATGAGGCTTTTTCTCAAGATGAAAAGAACTACAACATATCACAGCTTCAGGCAATTTCACCAAAATCCAATGCCCATAAGTTCGTGCGGAGTCCTTTGTAACAATTACGTTAACATAACAATTAAGTTCTAACATGTTTCAAGGTTAGGAAAAATCGATACTACAATTCCACTCTAGTTATAATTTTAGGTTAATATAACAGGTATAAACTATGTTATTAATATAACCAGTATAATATGCTCTATTAGATGGGGTATACCATTCTTCCTGGTCAATCGTCTACTTGGCGCATCCAGTGTGACAAAATAAAAGTATCTGGGATAAACCCTCAAAATAAAAATGTTTGAATCAAATTAAGTGTTAGAAATTCCGTGTCATGTTATTGCACGGTAATCTAACAGAACAATATATAAATTAGCACATAGTGAGTTGGTCTCATAGACATTGTTCTCAAGTGACCCCAGTTGCCAAACTCAAAAATTAGACAACGTGGAAATTCAGCAGATAAGGAATTTAGCACTGACGAAATAAAACCAAGGAAATAGTGATACGTTTGTGTGGTTAACAAGTGTGTAGCGCGTAGTTATGATCAATAAACTTTCCAGGAAATAGAATATCCTTGCTGGATGTCAACCGAATCAGTAGGATGATATGTCTGCGTGGTTACAGAGGAGTATTCTTAAAAAAAAAAAGTATTAGCAAAATGATGGTATAAAAGAATATGTATTGAAGTTTAGTAATACTGAAAAAATATTAAAATTATCTTGTCTCGGATTTGTCTAAAATATGCAATAAATAGATAAAATTGACTTGAGTAAGTGGTAATCTTGCCGCCAACTAGCAGGAACGCCATTACCCAGCATTGAAGTGTCACGGTAAGGCCCATAAGGCATAAATCAGCTCCTTAAACGTAAACTTAAATATCAAAAATTGTATTAATTATGTGTATGGACAGCTGGTACGTAAGGGATGGAAATAACGGTTCTTGTTTACGCTTAATAATTGAGAACATAGTTCAAATATATGTGTTATAATTTAGTTTTGTTATTAATGCGTTATAGCTAACACTTATATAGTCGACATTTTATATAACCATCTTTACATACCTTCTGACTTACACTATGTGATTTCTAGCACTTCAACAAACCTATACAGAACGTGAATTGTACATTTGGTCTTTTGTATCAATTATTCCTTGCTCATTGCATAAATTGATAAACTCATAGCATTTAAAAATATCTATACAGTTAATTTCGCAATCTTTTTAGTATGTTTATACTTCCGTGAATCTATCATTATTTTTTGTATTTAGTATGTTGAAATTGTACTTTTGCTCAAAAGAATAATGAGCACGTTTATTACGTGCAATAATAATTTATATTTTTTTCTGAATGGAAATTGCATGTATTTTATTTTCAATTTAACTATATTTACATGACTAATATGTGCCTAGTGTGCTGGTTCAAGTGTCATTCATTATGTATGGGTATGTTTTAATTTTATAATTCATGTACCTATATTACGTAAACCGTAATATACTTAATGTTAACAATATGTAACAATGTTAGATGTTCTCAATGTCTTGCAACGCTAGTTACATAAAATACCAACGCTGGTTTTATATTTTTGATAACGTCAAGTACGAATTCACAAATACAAATAGCTTTAATGATAATGGTGTTAATATTGTAATTTTGCATGAATTGATTGTTTTCTTTTTAAGTGAAAACAAATCTTGTTTGAATTAGATGTATATAAAAAGATTCAAGGTTTTGTATTTAAAGATTACTCCTAAAAATATTGCATATTCATTGAAAATGATAACTTTACACACTTTCATTTGAGAGATATATTGGCAATATCCGTATCGAAGGTGAAGCCAGTGAGGGATCTTACTAGGGCGCCAGAGCTGCGGCGTCAAAAGCTATATGTAAAAGAAAAATCACCAAATCCACCAAGCGACGAAATAAAAAGTGGCATGTTAAGAAACACATTCGTTTAATACAGTGTAAATCACAGGCAATTTGGACATTTATACGTTTTTGCAAAAATTACAAAATGTGATAAGTTGCATTCGTATTATCCCGGATTGTTCAATTCCTATAAAGTACATTAAAAATAAACTAAATAAAATTTCAATAAACGGAGGAGAGATGAGCGACGTGTTATGAAAATGCATTGTTCGATGAAATACCGAACAACATCTCTGTGTTCGTGCAATGCCCAATGTTAAGTATCAAACACTAAAACTAGACTTAGTATATTCCAGATAACCCTGAAGAAAGCAACAAGTTGGGGAAGGACATATACTATATGTAAATGTGAATGGTATGTATGTTTCTTTGTTTCTTTAAAGTATACTTGTGTCTTGTATGTAATTAATAATTAGAAAATAATGATCAAAACATGTCACCCCAAGATCTAACAAAATCCAAGTATAGTAAATAGGAACTGCGTTAGATGCGCCGTCCTCACAAGCTCACCTTCGACAAAAAATCTATATATTAAAATCATTTGCTAAAAAAGGATTTTGTCAAGTCAGCCGTTATACTGGACCCATATTGCTCATTCTTTCTTAAAACATCGGCTTAACACGTAGATGAGACATCAATAAACCGCATTCCTTCTCGTGAAGTCTAAACTGAAGGAGAAGTGTTTGAGTTTTCACACTTATATATTCCTTATGGGAAACATTTATCGTATTTTTAACAAATTTCTTCCAGTCCATCCAGCAGTTCTACTCGACGCATACTTTTTTTTTATTAATTCCGGTTTCACACGTAGATGAGCCATCAGTAAACAACATTCCTCTCAGTAAAGTCTCAACTAAAGGAGAAGTGTTTGAGCGTTCATTTCTATGCGTTCCTTCTGGGGAACATTTATGATGTTTCTCACAAACATTTAAAGTCCATCCAGCCGTTCTAACTATTCTGCTCTACATATTCCATATAGGGAAAATTTATCAAATTTCTCAGAAACAGCTTGGCCGAATCGAACGTCTTTTCGCACGTCATCAGATATTAGACCCGTCTCCGACGCTATTATATCATTCGCCATCTTGGATTCAAAATGGCTGCCCAAAACCCATTCTCTAAACTGTTTGAACTAAAGACACAAAATTTGCAATAAAGTTGTATCATCAAGAGCAGTTTTAAAATATTACATTATTTTGAGAAAGTCGCTATCTTGGATTCAAAAATGCCTGCCAAAAACCATTTTTCCACACCGTTCGATCTAGATAAATGAAATTTCGCACGAGTGTTTACCATTACGAGTAGGTCACGATAATGTAAGAAAATGTTAAAGAAGACGTGATATTAATACATAATGACCCAACAATATTTTCCAAACCACTGAAACTAGAGAAAGGAAATTAGTTATGAAGGTATACCATCACTTTTGGTTTGCAATAAATGAGGCAACATTGCACTTTAGGACTCATCACCCGGAGGCATGGGGACATATCCACACAATGGGAAGCATCCCCCGAATAGCTTGGTTATGATAGAGGCGGCGCATCCCTTCAAACTAGGAATTCAGCCTGCCACGGAGAAGTGAGTATTGGTAACAGGCCCGATGATTGTTGCCTACATATTTTATTCACCCTGCACCAATGGTTTCACAAAGTATAAATTGACACATATATATTGAAAATAGTTTCAAAAAGTAATAATATGCTAGATAATTTAGAGAGCTTACATTGTATATACGTAAGTGTTTTCAGAGAAGTCATGATCTCAAGATTTGCCACCATCTATCACCTCAGAAAGTAATAAAATCTCTAATACTTGCAGGAAGAATAGTACATCATTTGCATACACTTCCAGATTCTCTGGAGGTAGCAATTATAACAACCAAAGAAATGAAAACTGTAATGCCAATTTTGGATTGGCGTCTTGGAAGATCATGAACCTACTACAGTGTAAATTTTAATTAAGAAACTGAATTTCTCCAATATCCCACTGATTTCTTGGACAGTTTAGACATGAGTGATTTACCACCACATATTCTACAGCAAAGTAAATTTATATTGTTATGTAATAGAGGAATTTCTAACGTAATTAGATGAAATGGGTCCCTGGGTCAAGTTTTGTACCACGTCTATGATTCGGACTCGGCCTGACCCGGTGATCCAGAAAGAAAAGAAGAGTTGTTAATTATTTCCTTGCGTTTGAACAAAGTTTCTCTCAGGGGTGACCGGGACAGGAGTTGTTACCCCAGAGCACGAAGAACACGACTCGTAAATTCGCAATCATCATAGTTCCAGAAGCGGGTCATTTCTGCCAAGTTTCTTACCGGGTCCCAGGGTACCTGTATTGTGATTAGACCGGGTCACCTACATGGGCAGCTTTCAGCTCTGGAATGTAGTACAAGGCTTAGTAAATGTCACAAATATTTTTTTTGCCAAATATATAACTACGTCTTTATAGACCTTCAAATTACAACTGGGTCAGTTTAGCCAAAAGAGTACTTCTTAATCGCATTGATTGAACGCCATCTGATACCACTTACCCATTTTCTTTTAAAGAAGACAGTTTCTCATTCGACTGGCATACTGTATGACGATAAAAAAAAGCCAAAGAACAACCTATAGAAATGGTCGGTAAATATTTTACTACCAATTTTCAGTCATGGTCACTATCGCATGCGAGACCTTTTGGGAATATAAAATTGAACTAAAGCCGAAAGTTCAACCTACTGCTAACGTCCTTTGGGAAAAAAAAGTTTTGTATATGTAAAGCTTTTTTAAAGTTATTACTGGTTTATAATAATATGTTTTCTCCTATCTTTGTCCTTTATTTTACAATATTCTTCTTTTCTATTTTTTTTTTACTTCTTTTATTTAACTACGTATCCACTTCAATTATTTTACAAAGATGCGAAGCAGTACGGGTACCCTAGTGTTAATAAAGGTCCTTTATTATCCTTGACTTGACGACACAATTTGTTTAAGAGACAATTTATTTATATATCAACCGCTGTATACATTCTTAGATTGTCAATTCACATAATGGGCTTGTCACATTACTAGATTGCTGGTAAATGGCCAGTAAATGTGGGACAAAGTAATAAAACTATATATTATGTGAATCAAAACAATACATTTAAACAAGTGTGCAAGTGTTCATCGTGATTTTCTTTATATCGTTTTTTTAATCAGAATAACGCTCTGAGCACTTATAGGGATTACATGTTTCAAGACGCAATGACTACCTTACAACCTTGGAACCCTAAAAGGATGAAAAATATACCACTCTAAAACAATGAGAAATCACTGTTTCAAGTTTGAATAATAAATTAAATTGATATGTATAGGAATTCGATCTAGGACCCTAATACCATTCAATATAATATTTATATCCAAGGGATATCTCGCGAGATATTTGCGACTTCCATGCGACATCCCAGGATATCCACAGGATGTCCTATACGTGTTGATCAGATGGCCGAATGTCCGTTTCACGGATATCCCATGCGACGTCCCGCGGGACCTTCGTGGAATGTCAGTCAAACATCATGTGACCATCGCGATGGGACCTCGGTGGATATTATGGGATGTCGCTAGAATATCACAATCGTCCAACTGGACACCCCCAGGGGGAAGGATGGGCCGCATTTCCCCTTCATTTTATTATTTAAGGAAGATGTAAAGGAAGGTCATTTATGGTGCTGGGATGTCCTCGGTCTGAGTGACGTGCTTTCACCGTCTTCGTGTTACTCATTTTCAGGAGTCATAGTTGGATGTTGTTGAATTGCACATCATCCAACTGTGACTCCTGAAAATGACTAACACGAAGATTGTGAAACCTCGTCACGCAGAACCAGGGATTCCTAGTACCGTAAAGGACATTTCTATCTTCGTTGAGTAATAAAAGAAAAGGCAAATGCTGTACCAAACTAATCTCAGTCATGTCTACAATAACATCATCCTCTATCCATCCACAAGAAGGCGTCATTAATTACAGAAAATAATCCTGCAATGAGTTTCGACGTAGCATTTTATTGACCGTCTTCAGAACACAGAAAAGAACATTTGTAGGAAAATCGACCTCAGCGTACCATCTTCGTAGACATTACGTCCGTGGTCTGGTACACTGGCAAAACTTTACTCATAAAAGGCATCACTTGATAATCGAAGAATTGCGTAATATACCAAAAGGTCCAGATGGTAGACTACTGCATAACAATGCACAAAATAGTTACGGGTTTAAAATGCGTCATGATTGATAATCCACGAAAGTAGCGATAACTCCCGGAACTAAAAAAATATATTAAAAGCACGCTATAAACAGAACAACACTACTCTTTGTCCGGCATAATTCATGACACCCAGCATTGCATCACCATATAAGCTAACAGAGAGTATAGTGATATGTTGTCTATAGCGATTTATATATATATATTTTTAATTTTAAGTGTCAACATGACTTTAGCTTGCTGGCAATTCCCCAACATCCTCTAAAAGAATGAAAATATTATCTTTTGTCCTTCGGTATGGTAAACCTCTCGATGTGGAACTGTAGATTGATTCTTAGTGCATCCCGATGAAGTCAGTGTTCTCCTTATTTGCTTCTGGGAGATCCTCACACCCCGCCAGCAGCACTGCTAGTTTATTAATTAAAAGCAGAGCAGCATGAGAGGCCCCACAACAATTTCAGCTCCAACAATTTTAGCTCCGAAAAGGGCTTGGGGATTGTACAAAATTCAAATAACAACTCTTTATTGCTGTTTAAATTTTTAATTTATTAATTCTAGAAAAAATGACACAAATCAATCACATATTTCACGTCGTTAGAAGAAAAACAACTCAAAAGCTAATAAAGTCTCGGTGATGAAAGTGTTACTACACAACTATCGACTTTTGGGGGCAAATTTGGAACTTTTGAAGTGTGTCCGTTTTGAGATATTTGATGTTGAAAATACCCGATTTTGTAGAAATCCCAATGTTTGCAAACCGACGAAAGATAAAGGATAAGGTTATCAGATCTGAAACTATTTCCGGAAGTTGTATAAGATATAGCTTTATCGAGACAAAAAACAATTAAAGTGAGTCTCAGTTATTTCATTTAAGAAAATACAAAAAATTACATTTTGATGATTCAAACATCAGTATTCAACGCTCAACTGTTGCCGACATATTAAAGTAAGCTCCAATGTGCACAGAACATATTGTATTATCTTTGACATTGTTTTAGATTGAAATCAATATATTTGGGAAAAAAGTTACAGAGTTTAACGCAAGCCTCTGAAAAGTGCAAAATACACAGACGCGCCCAAACAAAATTGCCCCTACAAATAACTACACAACTAAAAAATTATTGAATACCTGTTTACAACCCCCTGAATGTAAAGAAATTGTCAGCAACATTTTCTAATGAAATTAGCTTATTTGATATGGATTGAGCTTGAAGGAAGTGCAACGAAACAATGCTTGGTAACGTGACTCAATTACTTATAACAATATTCACTCTTTCCCACATGATTTCAAAACATAAAGTACACAGTTTCAAGAGGCAAAGGTCGAGATGGTACATTAAAGAGAGGCTCTGGCCGATACCTTGCTCATCCTAGCCTTACCCAATCCCGGTCTGGAAGATTCAAATATACCGTTTACAACAAATCAACATTTAAGTGTGTCACATGAAGCTGAAAATCGTGTATTTCCCTTCCTGCCATTAGTTCAGAGGACCTGCCGCTACTATTTGTTTTACATACTGGTTTAAACAAACGATATTTATAGAACTTTTCTTCGTTTTCATCCTCACACCGATTTCAAATTCGCATTGAAATCTTAGAACAAATCGTGAAATCTTAGAACAAATACAGATTAAACGATACAGACTTCCCCATTCAGATTCACTACTCCAAGTAGCGGTGAACTGAATGTTACAAGTAAAGTCACAGAGTAGAGGCAGTTGTACTTGTAGCAGTGAACCGGAACTTGTAATCCAATAACCAGAATTTCACTAGTAATTTTACACAAGAAGTAAGAAATTAGGAATAACATAAATTAACCCATCCTAACAAGGGAAAAAAATGTAAACGGACTTTTCTAAGCATACGATAACCTTATCGGTTGTAATGGGTGCATAAATTGCCGGCCGGGTGGTCTGCGGCGGTAGGTTATCGGCTAGAAGTTCCGGATTCGAGTCCCGGTAAGGGCATGCGTGTGCATTTCAACAGTTAAAGGTGAATCGTGACTGGCCGAAGTCCAAAGTTACTACATTGGCCCATATAATTTTTTTTTAAGGGTGCATAAATAACGTTCGGAACAAATTATTTTTTCATTAATCGGAGACAAAGTGAAAGTAAATATCGCGGTCGTGCAATTTGATTTTCTCGTAAATGGGGTAGCAACGTATAACAGCCTGTAGCAGTAGCAAGACTACATAATGATGAAAATATCTAATTTGATATCTCTCACCTGTCACAGACTACATAACTGGCTGTATTGGGTGCATGGAAAGGTAAAATAAAACAGTTCATATTCATTTCTACTTCGCATGTGCTCTTTTTGATGGTGAATCATAAAACATGAAGAAACTCAAACGTAGTTGCAAAAACTCGCCAGACGTATTTTGTTATATCTGTGGTGAATTTACACCAAAATCTCAGAGACGACGAATTTCTGATGATCTCAAAGCTGCATACAGATATTATTTCGGCTGTCCTCTTGATGATCAGGATCGAAAATGGGCACCACACTGTACCTGTAAAAGAGGTGACGTAAGGCTAACTCAATGGATGAAGGATATAGAAGATCACTTGCCATTTGGTGTGCCAAGGTGTAGCGAGAACCAGGTAATAATGTAGATGATTGTTATTTCTGCTTAACAAACGTAACAGGGGTTTCTTCATAAAACAAGAAAGCTATTCAATACCCGAATCTACCTTCAGCTTTACGACCAATCCCTCATGGAAAAGATTTACCTATTCCAGTTCCTCCGTCTGCAATGGAAGAGTTTCCTGAAGAAGATCCACCATTAATCGATTAAACGAGAGCATCAACGTCTGATGATTCATACGTTCCAGAAGAAGAAGCTAGGCCTCACTTGATAACACAATAAGAACTAAACGATCTCGTTCGTATTCTGTACTTATCTAAGCAGCAAGCAGAACGTTCAGCTTCTCCTCTGCAACAATGGAACTTTCTGGATCGAGAAACGAAAGTGAGGGTGTTTAGAAACCGAAATAGTGAATTGTTTTTCTGAGTTACAGATACTGCTATTTGTGCATATAATGATGTATACGGTTTATTTGCGAAATTGATATTACGCATATAACGGAAGATTTGCGCTTATTCATTGACGCTTCTAATGTTAGCCTGAAAGCTGTGTTGTTACAAAATGGTAACGTGCTTCCTTCTATACCTGTAGCATATGCTGTAGCAATGAAGGAAACGTACAACAATATGTCCAATATTCTAGATCCTATTCAATACAATGACTACAGGTGGAAAATTTGTGCTGGTTTCTAAGTTAAAGAACTACTTGTTGGCCAACAAAGTGGTTTCTCTACATATACCTGTTTCTTGTGACTGTCGGATAGTCGTGTAACAGAGTAACACTATATTGTTAAAGAATAGCTAAAACGGGATGACTTAACTCCTGAGCAACACAACGTAAAATGCGTTCCACTTGTTGACCGAACAAATGTACTTCTACCACGTTGACATATAAAACTAGGACTAATGAAGAACTTTGTGAAGACTATGGACACAGTGGGTGAGGGTTTCCAATATTCGTGATCAATTTTCCCAGGTTTGGGTGACGCTAAATTAAAAGAAGGTGTATTAATTGGACCTCTGATAAAGAAATTGCTTGACAATGATGTGTGTGATAGTAAATTACGAGCAAGTGAACTGGAGGCATCGAGATCCTTCGCTTGGATTTCTCGGTAAAGGAAGAGACGAAATCTATGAAATACTGGTAAACAACTCTCTTGAAAAATACAAAGAATAAGGGTGTAGAATGTCGCTCAAGATTCACTATCTACATTCCCATTTGAGTTTTTTCCTGTCCAACTAGGTGATATGAGCGAAGAACAAGGTGTAACAACCAAGACATTTTGCAGATATAACAACGTTATAAAGAAAAAAATGGGACCCGTCCATGATGAGTAACTACTGTTGGTTCCTCATACGAGAAGACTCGGCAACATACAAAAGAAATCGTGCTTCCAAACGGTCTTTGCCGTGAATCACAAGCTTTATGTAAATATGTATATAAACTTACTAAACACATATAGTAGCAATTATTTCATGGTTTGTTTAAAAGGTTTAATGTTATGTGATTTAGTCAACATGTATTTATTTTATTAAAACTTGGAATTTGCCTGTATAAACACCATACATTTTATATCTTGTGAATGGTCAATCATCATCCTCATCATAGCAGAAAATCTGAGGGTGATACTAAGAAACTGATTGCATTTTCGAATTCAGGATATTTGATTTATTAAAGATTCAATGGTTTTATCTCTGCACAGTTTTGAAAGTTGAAATTTGTAGATATGTGTATTAATAACAATAATAATAATAATTTCTTCCAATAAGCTTATTCTGCTCTAAAGCACTCGGGACTCCTCAAACTGCTATGTATGGTTTCCTATAACCATGAAATACACTAAAATGCATGCAATATAGTAAATGCCTAAAATCGAAGTTATCAGGTGTAGCAATAACATGTCAACTTCGACTTTCGCATTTGTTTCATTTTGGCAGTCATTTTACCGTCTTTCATGGCTATAGGAAGCAAAATATAGAATTTTAAGGAGTTCCAAGTGCTCAATCACAGAACTTCACATGATTGTAAAAAAAACTTACCATCCAAAGAAAGAAATGTTACCTTACGGAAGCGGATGATAAAGTTTCCTTCCTCGTATTTCCACATTCCACACACATTTTTTTTTTCAGCGGAATGCATACTTTTCCACTTGATATTACCACACATTCCACATTCTCTCTCCCTATATGATTCTTCCATCTTCAAAATCTTCACTTCATCTTCCTACTAGGTGTCCCTGCCAATCTTGACGTGGTGTAATAACCACCAAAAGCATCATCCTAACCTAACCAATGATCACATCCTAACCTAATCAATGATCACTATTTTTATTAACAGCATAGGGAATGTGATAAGGTAAAGATAAAAATAATTTTATTGGTAAGACTGTTCTACCAAATAAAAAAATACAGGTGGAATAGAATGTTAATAGCACTTTTGCGTATGCCCACAGCTAACCGGGGGTTGCGCACACTCCCCCGAGTTTCATGCGACCCACCTCCCTTCGGATGCAACGTTCCCCTTTGCACACCAAGCTTCGCTCAATTTGTGTCCAGCCCTTTTTGATTTCTATACATCCAAGCTTTCAGCAACCCGTCAACATAACCAAGGGGTATTATTTTTATGTTTATCGTTATCGTATCTACTCAACCAGTGTCTGGGAATACTCTGATTTGCAACCACTGCAGTAATCGCCACAATGACTCCAAAGATGGGTGATTCTAGTTATTCAACTAGGTAAGTTTGAGGTTGTATTATTTTTTGTATCATGTTCCAGGTGTCCTTTTGACACTTGATTTTGCATATGCTTTAGGAGATTGTGGATTTCAAATAATTAAGATATCTTCATATTAGCAACCTACAACACCATACAGTAGAAGAAGCTAATGTAAGGTATAACCTAATAATAATAATAATAATAACAATAATAATAATAATAATAATAATAATAATAATAATAATAATAATAATAATAATAATAATAATAATAATAATAATAATAATAATACAATTTGGAAGGAGAATAAGTAATACTAGAAAATGATAATACATGATCCGTGACAATAGCCTTTACCATTATCCATGACCTTAGTTCCAGAAAGTGACAAACCCTCTTTTCTGGAACCACTAAGTTTTAACTTTGATCTTTAGTTTTTATTTACTGGCTGTAGGCTCAGGCTGGGGTAGAAGAGGGAAAAAGTTTGGGAATATGTCGACCATGACTTATGTTGAAGATGCCATTCAGGCATTTGTCTGGTGTGACAGAAAAAACATGAGTGAGGGTGGTCTCCCTTGTGATCGATCCAGGAATCTCCCGATCACTTAGCTACGGCAGCTCGATGATCCCAGTTTTCATTATTGGACAAAGAACTGGGGAAAACATCTGAACGTACAGTGCTATGAAAATGTAGGTAAGGAAATGTATGTAATTATTCAACTGGAACTGGATAACTTGATCAGAGATCTTGATCCTCCTAAATCGAAAGCAGAACTTCTTACCTCACGTATAAAAGAATGAAGATGTCTGCTATCAAGTGAGATATTTAATACATATGATACTTTTGCAATTTTCGTCAGAATGAAGGGAGATATGTTTTGTTGCTACGACATCAGTGGTATTCTTTCAACTATTGTTATCACATTTAGTCTAGAATTGTTGCGTCTTTTTATATACAGTAAATCGCTAAGCTTGAAGGAGGCTCTTTGGTACAACAGAAATGTGTACCCTTCTATAGTCCCCAATTGTATTAAGATTAAACAGAATTATGAAAATGTTAAGATGGTTCTGTTGCGAAAATTGAGCATATACACCATAAATTGAATATTTTCAGTATTTTGAGGTAATGTCTTCTGTTGCGTAAAATACTAAATATTTTCCCCTCGTTTGCCTCTGGGATAGCAGAACTACGAACCAGTATCATACGTGAGAAATCTGGCCAGAGAAGAGTAACTTCCTGGAACACACAACGTCACACATGATGTTTTGGCTGAAACGCAGTAAATATTGCTTCCACCGTTCTACAATAATTGTAATTTGTAAAAATGTATATGAAAGTATTAAACCAAAATTATATTGCTGTTCTCTACATCAGAAAAACATTTCCCTAATTAACTCATGCGAAAGTGACAGCTTGTAAATTTACTTAACAACAGATCTGTGTAATGATTCAATCTGAAGAATTTTAGAAGACAATGACTTATCTTAAATAGAATAAAACTTCTAGGGTGGTTTTGAAATGTCTTCTGGGTAAAAAAAATAAGAGTGAAAAGTAAAATAAATTATTTGATTTTTTGACTCATTATTATAAACATTTTATTGAAGAATGATTTTGAAATTACGATTTTCCCCTCCTTGCATCTAGGTTTTAGACTATGCGCTTACAAACATAATTATATGTGCCATTTTGTTAAAAAGTTGAGTTATTTATGAATTGAAGGTCTCTGGTGTGTCCTTGATATGTATCTGCAGCTGGTTTGACGATATTGCAACATATAATATATACTCGGTATTCATAAATTTCTGGAGGGATATAAATACAAAAAACATGGAACAGAGGTCTATGTTACATGTTCTTCAAGTTAATGAACGCTTAAACAGTAGGAATGTTCAAAATATTGATGATACAAGGGGGGTCAGAAAGTAATGCCTCCTGTGTACCAAAAAATGTATTAATGAACATAGAACAAGAAAAGCTATTACAGAACATAGCGTGAACTGCCCTCTACAGGAACCTACCCTTCAATATAGTCTCCATGAATTTGGACACATTTACGCCATTTTTGAACCCAGGCGTCAAAACCATTTTGGAAAAATTCAGGAGGTTGTTTTTGACCCATGATTTGACAGCTATTTTAACGTCATCCAAATCATTGAATCGAGAACCACGTAGGTGTTGTTTTAAAGGGCCAAACAGATAAAATTCAGAAGAGGCCAAATCAGGGCTGTAGGGTGGGTGAGGCACAACTGACCGGCCCATTTTCGTAATCGCCTTATTTGTTAAAAATGACGTGTGTGAGTGCATTATCGTGATGGAGCTTGGGGAATGAATGTCTTTCAGTGGTCTCTTCTTTTGTATTGCTTCCCTAAGTATCCTAAGTGTGTTTACGAGATGCTCAATGCATCAGCAACACTCTCAACTGTAATCAGCCTGTCTCCTCGAATCAATTCCTCAGCACGTTCTCGATTTGCATCTGTGATCGATGTTGTCGGCCGGCAGCTTCTTTGTTTATCTGCGATTTCTGTTTCTCCGTTGCTAAACTTATTCACTCAACGCCGCACATTGCTAATGTCCATTACCGCATCCCCATAAACATTTTTTTAAAGGGATCATGGATTTCCTTAGGTGGACAACCTTCTTTCGCCAAAAATTCGATGTCGACTCTTTCTTCTTTTAGCTTCAGATCCATGGTTCTAATTACTCAATCTGAACAAAAACAAGTACATTAGTAGAGTGAATTTATCTCTATAGTACCATGCATAGATAAGTCAGTAGCTGTAATACAAAATCATATATAATGAGGGATGCATTATTGTTTGATTCCCCTTCTTACTTCTACGACTGACGAAAAGTAGTCCTACCCCAACTGATACTTTTACCAAACTTTCCGAATGATACAAAGAACAGCAAACAGAAAAAAGCAAGTGCAAGTTGTTACTTCATTTTCTATTTCTAGGAGTGTTTCTGGGAAGTAAATATTGGCAGGAAGTAAATATTGGTTCCACATGTTTTCACTCATATCCGAGTCATGAAGCAGTGCTCCATAAGGTACAAGAAACCTCCAGAAGCTTCGCCAACAAGGCTAGGTTAGGTTAATGACCACGCGATTCACTCTAATACACAGCAACGTTGAATGCTGGTTCTGGCGTCGAATTATGAGGCGAAAACGAGACATGGTTTTCGTTTTCTTTCCAGTATCAGCGGAAACAAAACGGACATTGATTTCCCAATGTTTCCTTTCATTATACCATATAATATAATTTTCTGCGCGGCGGTAACATAGCGGTCCTCAGATCGGTCATGGATAGGTATGCGGGTTTGAAGCACGAAGCTCAGTACTAGAGCATTGGCTTAGCATGCGGGAGGCCGTAAGTTCACTGTTAGTGACCGACCGTGCTAACTGAGTTTTTCTGGGTTTTCTTGTCACACTAGAACAATGCCGGACGGAAACTTCAATTTGTACCTTGGCTAAAGCTTCCTGTATCATTTTCCTTTCCCTATCCCGGAGTGAATTTTAGATACCTGAATGCCTAAATAAAGTATTCAAGTTCGAGCCCGCCGCCGAAGTTTCCCATGGTATCCCTCAAATTCGCCAGGGGTATGCCGCGATGGCACACAGTCCTCGATATGTAACAGAGGGTTGTTGAGATTTGCCCCTCCCTGCACAAACTCTTCCCAGACAAATGCTTCTAGCCTGGGATATAGAAGATTCCAAAATACTGCATTATACATATATCAGTAAAGGTTTCTGGAAATTCTACAAATCGAACACTGATGTTACACGAAGTAAGGCTCTGGTAGATATTTTCCTTTTTTCTATCTAACTCTCCCGACTTTAGCCAAAGGTGTCAAAATCTCATCAATTATTTTAGCCCGAAGCAATTATTATACAATACGTATTTTTATTCCTCTGCTCATTTATTCTGTAACGTAGTTCTCATTTATAGCCGAAGTAATTTCAAATATCTAATAACTTTTAATCATATTTGTACTGATTAGTCGCTAAGGGAAAATGTAACTGAATCATTAAGAGCCCCGATAATTATATACAAAAGCTTTCTCACAGTTATAATATGAGCTATGTTATCAAATCCAGACGGCAGTCTATCATTCTGATATTCAGCCAACAAACTACAAAAATTAAGTTAGTATGAAATTGAGTTTTAATCTGTATTTTCAAGTTCTGAAGAAAGTATTCCCATTTAGTAAGGTGCTTACTAAACTGCTATTATAACACAAATTGTAATACAATTTAATATACATTTAAGGGATAATGCAACGTGCTGCATATGTATAGTGATTTTTCTCTGCGAATTATCCATATCTTTAAATATCCTTAAGAAATTAAGTAATGACATCTTCTCTTCCAAAGCTGAAAATCGTCGATTTGTTCAGTTGTCAGATTTTGCTTTCCAGGACAGTGTAGGCGTATCTTTTAGTGATATAATATTGCAACAAGAGTGTTAACACCAATTATTTAATTGAACATTAGAAGATACATTTTTATGTTGGCTTGTGCTGTAGAATTCACCAGATTTAGTGAAATCGGCAATTTATTTTACATTCAATTTCATTTGGCGTTTTTATAAAAGATCAGCTCCTGCTATCGTTCTTTCAAATATCATGGCAAAATCCTTCTTTGCAGAATAGTACGGTAGGAAATCGGAAACTAAAAATGTGTTAAAGTTGATATAATTGTACAATGCCATTTTGTCGTAAAAATGCACCCACAATAGAAATTTCGACATTACACGAAAAACGATATTCTCTTCTAAGTTACTACTATCAAATTAAATATGAAACACAAAAAATTCAAATCAACAGGAAATAACTCAAAATATGAAGCCTAGTAGTGTTATTTACGTTGCTTGAATATTTAGCTACAAGGCTTATTTTTAAAATAGAGGCCGTTATGCACTCACGTTGGCAACAGTAAACATTTGGCGTTTCACACATATGCGTTAGTTACCAACATTCTTTGCATATAAACAAACGCTATTTGTAAGTTGTGAAACTCTTATAGCTGAAATTGCAAGTAGTACAGGTTGTTCAAAATCCTGACTTGTGTGATACCTTCCGTGATCAAGTGTTTCACCGCCAAACATGCGAACATGTACCACCAGTTACTTCAGATGTATGGTGAGATTGCCACGTGTTATTGCAAGGCGCGTAATTGAGTACGTACGTTGGTTTGAGGCTGGTTTCACTAATGCTCATGACGAACCATGAACAGGGCTCTCAGTCGTAATGCAAGCATTGGCTCAAGATGCGGAGAATGCGATACGACTAGAGACTATTTTTTAACCGTAGACTATAGGCTCATGGACATATTTTACCCATATACCATATGTTACCTTTTCCAACCAACATACATAAATCATCTCTATTGTTATACAGGTGTTTGCTTTCACATTCTAAAGGACTTTCAGTTTTGTGTGAAAAGTTTTTATTCGATTCTTCACGATCGCTTTGTAAAAAATAACCTTGTCTTGGAAAGGGTTTTATTACTGAAAAGTCCAGGGCTTTATCCTCTACACCACATCATCAACTAAAAGCACAAGCCAAATATTGTTAAGTTATTTGAAAATTACCGACATCTTACTTTAAGTTGTTTAAACCAAAGTGCATGCTAAAATGTATTTATTCAACGACATACAAACAAACTAGTGTCCACTAAAATCCGAAATACCCTACCATTCAAGAAAAATAAAAAAAATAAAACATCTTATGCAGTAATATCGCCGTGTACGTTCAATAGGTCGAACCTTTATTATTATTATTATTATTATTATTATTATTATTATTATTATTATT
>JAGDQP010026294.1:0-15120 GCA_022664845.1 Lepisma saccharinum
AGTCAGTTGTTTATCTTTCCACGCTCTACGTATTTTGCATTGATCCGATATGTCCTTGATGTTGCATTTTTAATGGCCAGCATTGTATATTACTAGATACGATTAATAATAATTTTGTTTCAGATTTTTTTTTCTAGTAACTACAAATACTACCTGCGTTCTATACATGCTTTTTGATATGTAATTTCGTCAGAGAAAATACAATTTCATGTGATTTATATATTTTATGATATTGTTATAGGATGTGTCGAACCTCCGGGCAATTACGGACCCTGCAGCTGCTCAGGCGCCCTATTTCTACCTGGCCTTAAACATACGAGATAAGAACGTTCTGCATATCAAGAAAATACGTCCGTTGTGTTATCATGTGTGAATGTAATTTCTCAGAAGAATAACTTAAACAGTTTCATACATAAGCTAAATAGACAAACAAACATTTGCAGTTTTAGTGAATTCAACAATTTTTCTGACTTTACAGTCCTTTATTTCTGGACTGTTGATTCTTGTTCATTTTTTTAATGATGGAAAGTAAAGCATTAAATTAAAAAAATAAAACTTAGTGGCCATTATTATTATTGTTTTAATATACTTTAATATAATATATAGTTAATTTTTCCAAACTTTTAAAACATTAAGAAAGAAAATATTAATAATTTGGAGTGTAGGCAAATTAAAATGCATTTTCAATGTAGATAACAATTATTTCTTGCAGGTATTATCATGTTTTATTTATAGGCTAACTGCCTATGGCTATCCTCGAAGGAAACACGACCGTGAAAGAGAATTAGTTCGCACACGCCTAAAGACACCATCCCGACATTCATCTGGGACAGGAAAATCCTGAAAGAATTCAGTCGAATTGTTCAGCTCAGAGCAGAGCCCAGGCTCGCAAATTACAGGTCAAGAAATACAACGCAGCGTGTTTCTCTTATACCCAGCATATGGTGAGTGTCGTCGTTTTTTAATATATTTCTTATCAGTCATTCCGAAAGTATATACTTACTATCTGCGTAAGATTTCCGGTTGAAGTTAAAGTTCAGGCGTGTAACATGAAAACCATTTATAACCACTTCAGGAATATTTAAAAAAAAAAAAGTTTCGGAGCCGTTCTAACACGGATAAATGGAGTTTTAATTCGAAATCTCTTAGCCATAGAGAAAAAAGTTTTATTTTTGGATGAAAAATATTTTTAGAAAAAAGTGGGTGAATTTTGATAATACGCGCCTTCGCTAAATATATTAGGTGTCATTCAGATATTACGTCAGCACATTTGGTCAATTTAGACTCCCTCCCTCCTTAGTAAGTAACATTAAATAGATGTACTATCCCTAATATATAGACATCCAGCAAAAATAAGCAAAGCTTGAATCCCCTCCTCCCGAATGCTGATATTTGAACAACTCTTGACGTGAAAATATGTATATGCTTTAAATACATATTTAACTGTATTGCGTAGTCTCAAAATTCGACAATTATAGTAAAAAATAAATAACGGATTTTGATACTCTGCGTCACAATTAAATATGTAATTGAATAATTTACATATTTTGTGTCAGGTGTCGTTCAAATATTGTCAGCATCCGGGAGCAAAGAGACTCAAGGTTTTTATACTTCTGCTGGGGGTCTATATATTAGGATAGGGCATCTATTTAATGTTGCTTACTAAGAGGGAAGGGGTCTAAATTGACCAAAAACGTGCTGACGTAATATCTTAATGACACGTAATATTGTGTAAGAAAGTGCTCATAAAATGTTCCAAAAGTGCTTGGAAGTGAATAAAGTGTTCTGAAAGTAGTAGAAACTAGTTTCCAAAACACACTTTTGGAACACATTAAAATTGAGGGCTCTTTCTTTGCACTTTTGAGCACTTTTGTAGCACTATTAAGGAAACACTTTTGTTCAGTTTTAAAACACTTTTGAACACCTTTGAGACGCTTTAATAGCACTTTATTTCACTTTTGGACACTATTAAAGTGTTCGAAAGTGAGCTAAAGTCGTTTCCAGAAAGTGCTCAAAGGTGTTCAAAAAAGTGTTAAAAAAGTGCGTTTTTTTTACAGTGTAGACACCTTACATCCAGACTTATTTCTATAGACTGAATCTTAATGAAAATAAAACATCTGAATATGGTGCAAATATATTGAGTCTGCTACCCTGATTATCGTCCGAAGCTGTAAGATGATGACAACTGTCAAACACCGAGAAACAACCCTGGAGCCAAATTACCGAAGATCGCAATGATTGTAGAGGGAGGAGACGGTGTCATGTAGATATTTTTATCTGATTTTGAAGACCGTCTTGATTTACTTCCTTGGATACATTGAAAGGATAGTTATCTCCGAAAGTTTTATTTCAAGATATCATGTGCGATAGTATGAAAGACGTGCGGTAGTAATATATACAGTGCTATAGAAGAGTGTTTGCTATTGTCATTTTGATACTATTTTTAAAGAATTATTGTGCCTTAAAGGATAGACAGTGCAAAGTAGGATCCTATTCGAGTGCAATAAACCGTTAATCATAAAAACTGTAACTAAGGAAGAGTGTATATACATCAGAAATAAATGGCGTATTACCTAAAAAGTGATATTTGAAACAACAATATAGAACTAGGTTGTGCAAGAAGACAGATATTGTCACATTTAGAAGATACCTACCTTTTTACTTACCATTCACCAGTTAGGGATTACCGTGTTCCTGAAACAGAGAACAAAGGGAATAAAAAAGAAAACTTATCTGTTAAACTTTCATCAGAGGTATTCCTGTGGTGGAAACGTACTTTCATCGTGTACCGTATAATTCTGTGAATTATACTTTTAAAAGTAAAATTGAAGCGTCACAAGATTCTTTCCATATACAAAAGGGTACTGCTAGCTAGTATGTACTTCAGTGATTTCATGACGAACATTATTTTTACCCATTCAGGAGAGGAGCCTCGTACAGGGGAGAAACCTTTTGTTTCATTATTCAGTGAACGAAAAGACTTAATATTTGCAAACTATCAAAATCCTCCATTGCCATATCAGTATTTCGATTGTGGATCGGAAACATTCTATTTCAATTTGATAAAAGATATTTACGTATATCGGATACATATTTTACGTTGAAACATTGTTTGGTGTTCTTAATGTAGATGGTAAATCCTATAAGAAGACTTAGAATTATCAATAGAATCAGTGCGTGGTTACAATTGATTCATCATCGAAACGCTTGAGGAGAGTAAAAGATATTTGAAACTTAAAGTTATAGTGTTCATCCTATCTCGAGGAATTCAGATAAAGAAGAATTTATTTTAACAATACCTTACATCATTCTTCCAATCATACGACATAATTTTAGACATTTATAACTATACAGGGAATTATAGAGAAATATTCTATAGCCCTAGCTTTTTATTGGTCCTTGGCTGTATCACATTGGTCTGCCAAATTTCGAATATTGCTCAAAAGACTAATTTTACTATAATTACAACCTGGCTGGATATAGATCGCAAGCAACGCGTTACACTGCCACTACGCAATAAACATTGCATTGTTAAAAGGAAAGAACAAAAATGCCCCCCTTTTCCTTTTAAGCGTGCAGGAATGTAAAAAATGAGACTCCTTTTCCAGATTCATTTCCTTTGAGAAAAATTAAAGGACGTTGAAAAATATGTTCCCATCAACTCCCTTTCGACAAGAAAATAGTAACAAATACACAACTATCTCTATAAAATATATTTTTCGAGTTTCAGATACATTGGATTAAATTGCCTTTATTTATGGCGTTTTGTCATTTTCGACTGAGGCTGGGATGAGGTAGGCAGAGGATGTGGAAGGTATTGGCCAGGGCCTTCATAATTTACCATCCCGATATCGCAGTTTCAGATGCATCATAATAACGACGTTCCAATACTGGGTCTCTGAATCTGCGACTGAACTCGCACGACTCCATTCGACCGGATATCGGAAACTCCGGATCCTCTGAGATACAGATCCGCCATCCCTAAACCTAACCTTATCGATTTAATGCCTGGCAGGTGCTAAATAAAGGGAGCTAAGTCAGTTTTCTAACCTAATCTAAGTGGTGCGCAGGTAACAGGAAAAATCTCATGCCTTTTGAGATGTTATATCTTACGATATGGAATTATGTTTTGTAAGTAACTCAAGCAAGAATAAAATCATACAATTAACTGGTAAGAATGTTCATTCATTTATTTATCATGTTTTCAAACTTTCCACAAAAAATCATTATTAAAAGATATGTACAATTTATATACTGCTCGACAACAAACACAAGTGATATCTGTTCAACAATGAAACAACAATTAATGCAATTACAGCTCCAAGAGCAGCAGCAAAAACAATCCCACAATCGCTTATGCTGTCTAAACTCTTTTGTTTGTTTTCTAGTCCTCTTGTATTTGGTTTAGTTCGATCTGCTGCTTTTATCTTCAGTTTGTTGATAAAATTGTTTCTTAGAGGAGCCATTTCCAATTCATTAAACTGTAATCAAAGATTTGATTTATTATTAATCAGAATGCTCAGGAAGTTGCTCGCAATATATCTAGCATCAAGGGAAAATACACTGAGAATTATTAAGTCACTAGTGATGTCTTGTTGCTTACAGCCAACGTTTATACTATAGCGTCTCAACGTAGAAAGTGCTATTTTCGAAAGTTTAAAGAAACACGATTGAGTGGAGTGTGGAATAAGAAAAAACACCGCACTTGGCTTACCTAACCTCCACATACCGTTGGTCACTAATTTTATTAAATTTCCTAATGCGTATATGTATATATAAAGGAGAAAAGTTATTTTTCTTTTAAAACTATACAAACAAAACCACACCAGGATCCGATCCCGGGTTCTCCGTATTAGCTTTCCGATGTGTTACTAATACTCCAAATTGGCAATTGGAAATCAGCCGCTTGTCAGTCGGAGTAATATTTACTGTTTAGGGAGTGATGCGCCTGCACGAGAATAACCAGCCTCGGAATGACCCCAATGATCTCTATCAAAACACGATACTGGACTGACTGCAGCCATTGAAAATTTCATGAATATATGAAGCCAGGGAGCGGAGAGCACTCTTAATCACGTTTGTCCACTTCCAGTCTAAACCAATATGAACCAAATTTTCGGTTCTAACTCAGTTTTTTACGCTTAATAACCCTGTGTGGTCCGTTTTTTATTTGTGTCTTAATTCTGCCAAAAAATTTAAATATTATTTGCAGTATTTTCTCTTCTATGCAGAGTTCGATATACTCTTAGATGAATAACTCAGGAATTAAGACGTAAATAAAAAACCGGGCCACACAGTGATAAGAAGCGTATAAAACTGAGTTAGAACTGAAAATTTGGTTCACATTGGATTAGACTGGAAGTGGATATACGAGTTTAAATACTTGCTCTATTATGTCTACACTAAATACTCACTCCAGTATCACTTACGTAGAGCTCGATGAATGGCCCCGTCTTAATAGGACTTTCTGTATTGAGACACTACTACGTTTATAGACCTAACTATAGGTTTTGGCAGAATGACGTCTATTAGAATTATATATGTCAGAATTTTGAAGAGGACTATTTATACTTAATTTAAATATTGATGTGATAATTTGGTTAAATATATACTATTAATCATGCAACCCAAAAAAGAGTGAAACCTCAGTTTTACAAACTGATCACTTTTATTCCAAGTCTTTCGCACTCTTTTAAATTCTGGATGTGTGCACCAAGATGGCAATCTAACCTTGTAATAAGTTATTGAATTTAGTCCTGTCATCAAATTCTAATAACTTTGGTTGAGTCAATATCATCACGTCTAACAAACCTAGTGTTAGTTCTATAAACGTTTATTTATGGCGGACCGTGTGATGTAAATATTCCTTCCGAATCGTTAGGCCGGCTTTTCATGTACGCACTAGATGCTTCCTTTGTTTGCGATTTTGATTAGTAGCCAATAGAAATATTTAAACAAGTATTTCAATTGGCTTCCCAGCCAAATCGCAAGCAAAACACACGTGTAGCGTGTGCGGACCCTGACCGGCCTTACTCACCAGTTGCTTTGGTAGTCCAGTCCAATCATTATAGCTTCGGCTTGCTGCCTTGAAGACCGGGATTCGATCCGAACTCAAGTCAACTTTTGTTCTTTCAATGAATATTTCGAAATGCTGATATTAATTCTCTTATGTACTTTTCTCAATATTTAAAACATTTAAGCCTACTGTCTTCCCACCTTTGCCTCTTGTACTTTTACACACATGCAATGCCGAGATGCCGAGAGAAGTCAGGTTAGATTCTTTTTATTATTAAGCACAAAGATCGGGCTCTGTTTCACCTACTTTCGGCTGCTGGCCTTGTTGTTCTCATTGTATATTTCCTAGATATATGTGCAACATAAGTTTGAAAGAAGAATAAAATGATTGCATCTACAATCGAAGACAAGGAAGTAATGTAGCCCACATCTCAAAAAGTATTTTTCTACGTAAAATTATACAAAATGATTTAAAATAAAAGAGTCAATTTTTAAAGGAAATGCTGTGAGTTCTAAACTACTTAACAAACATGTATTGTTAATAATTACAAAACATCTTGAAAATGATTATAATATGTACTTAAAAGTAACTTCAAAGTGATTTCGAAAGACGTTCGAAATATGATAATACGCTGAAAATTATGCATAGAACTAAAGGAATACAGCAACAATAAAGAAATTATTAGAATAGAATAGTAAGAAATGAACAACAATGATAAGAAATAAGAATGAAGATGGTGTTAACGACTAAATACCATAATAATAAGCAATACATCACAGTAATTGATCAGGCAATCACAAAGAATGTAAGTGGTGGCACAGTCAATGAATCACAGGAAAAGTAAATAGATCAGTCAATAAATCCATGGACGTAAGAATATAATAGGACTAGTAACATGCCAAAATTTATGGGCCGAAGTGCGCCTTGCCGCCATGTTGAATTGACCAACTGGCCATAAGAAGTAATGTTAATTGAGCCACTTTTAATTACAAATTTTAAATTTATGTGAAATAATTTAAGGTATGTGAAGATTGCGTCTGATGAATCGGACCAAGAGGTACGTGTGAGGATAAACAGGTAAGCAATATTTAAGGTTTTTCTTCAATAATAATAGTGAAATGATATCAGGTTTCAAGATTTGAATGATCACTCCTCTTGAGAAGGAAGTGTATTTCAATAACAGTTATTTTATAATAATTAGTAGTTAAGGACAAATTTAGATAATTAAAATTTATTTGCACATTCACAATATCGTCTGCTTCCTTTCTAGGAAGTATGCGCGATCCGCCATGTTGGAATGACAAAATGCACTCTCAACCGTCCCATTTTTATAACATTGAGTGAATTGCTTGTTACTAGTCCTATTATATTCTTACGTCCATGAATAAATCACAAGGAATGTAGGATAGCAAATCAATGGATGAAAGACGGTGTTAACAAATAAACAGGGACAGATCAGTCAAATCACAAGGAATAAAAGGTAGCAAATAAACAACAATAATGAATGTACAATATCTAATAAATTGTTTGAAAATTGTGGTAAGGAATACATATTATGAAGTCCCAGTGACTGTAAATTTAAAAGAAGTCCTTGAAAGGAATTTATCAGTTCGGATAGTCTACCACTTTCGACTTTCATCTATGTATTGACTGATTTTCATTTCTAAAATACATATTCTATTTTTTTTAATCTGACATAGTTTTACTTATTCATATTTTCACTTAGAAAAAAAAATACCAAGTTCAACTTCTACGCTGATGATATAATGTTAAAGAAAATTGTATAAATTTAAATATGAATCCTGTATAGCCTGAAATTCACGCGATGTTTCATTGAGAATAATCACAGCTATACACGGATGGTACATGTATTTTCTATAATTTAATTGCTTATGTAAAAAGGGCACATGTTACTTTTTCCCTAAATGTATATTTATACGGAAATTGAAACACTATAGGCTGACACATCGATTACTACACAAAGGACAATTTTGCCGTGTTCCTTTCATTAATAACTGCTGCGTAATTACATGGTAAATTCGTTCAAACACCAGGAACTAATCATTCGTTCAAATACCAGGAACTAATCATTCGTTCACGTACGATTAGTTCCTGGGAATGTTTTCTGGGAATTGGTTTGAGACATTTGATATACCGTAATTCAAGTCTTGGTGTCTTACTAAGTATAAGCTGATGATTATTTCGACGAAGTCTGCGAACAAACTACAGACAGAAATGATAGTTTTCCAAATTTAGACATCTCGAGTATGAAGATATTTATCCAGGCCATGTAGTTGCACGAGAGTTTATTCATGGACTGGTAAAACATACGTTCACACTTGTGCTTGGTCCACCTCCATTACTTCCTCAGATGTGTGCATGTCATGCTGGAAAAATGCCTATCATCCAAAGGAAGCTTCATGATAGGTAAACTGCAACGTTACGTTCTGGGCTATTCCTTTTATGATGACGTATTACATTGGCCATCCATCATCCTAAATGACTGTGCATCTGATATTGATAAATAAGCTACCTTGCAATATGTGTAGAGACAACACTTCGATTTTTTTCATCAACGAATTAATAACATTGTAGTGAAGGCTGATTTTCTTGCAAGCATGTGTTGCTTGCTATTTAGGTGAGTACTCAATTGAAAGAAGTGTCTTATTGCGTATTCTACGTATAACATGTGTTTCCATTGGGTACTCACTCCAATCGCAAGCAACGCACACTTGCAGACTAAAGAAAAGCAGCCCTAAGTTATGAAAAGACATAATGTGTTGTATGCAAGGTTGTTCTAATAGAGGATTGGCTTGTTATCTCATGCCCACCTAGAGTGTGAAGCTAGAAAACAATTGAGCATCGACCAAGGCGACGAACCTGATTGGTTATCAGACAACTACAGAGCTTGCGGCCATCTTTGTTAGCCGAAATCAATATCTTTGATTGGAGTAATGGGTCTAACTGGGCGGGACTTGGCTTCATCTCCTTGACGAAATCGCAAATCCTCTATTAGAATATCCTTGGTTCTATGTCAGTTTTCATTTTTATGTTCTCAGAACCAAACATACTATTTGTGCTGTCACAGTTAATTTTGTTAATATGAATACTTTCAGGAGATGTAATCATTGTAATACAGCACTAAATAGAACTTTTCATTTAATATGTAGACACCTTTTTTGTCTTTGAACGAAAACAATTATCTGCAAAACAGGGACACATGTTTATAAATATTTTATTTTATTCTAGTCTCATGGATTGGGATACGGGAGACGGATCGACTGGCCCAATACAATTAAGCTGGTGAACTTGACTCCGGTTTTTGATTAATCTTGCCTGATGAATTGGGATTTACTTGCGTCTTATTAGTTGCCCTATGCCTGGGTGTGTGGAAGCAAAGAATGGATGAGGATCGAGCTAAGGAAAGGAGGAGGAAGATTGGAATATTTTAAATAAGGAATTGTGCGGAACGTGATGTTCAGTTTTTTCTTTAATCAATTTCACTTTCCAGGTGATCATGGCTTGTGCTGGTTTTAATTTCGGGTCACTAGAAGTAGATCCGTCTCCTGTATCGAGATCCATGTTCTAGTCTAAGATATTCTGAGAAGATCATATCGCATTTTAGTGACAGTTAGTTTTAGCGTGTATCAATGTTTCAGGTTCCTCCAGTTGTTAAGATTTTTTTCTTCTAAATCTCAGAATTTGACATTCGCAACTTGTGCTCTTTCTGGAGAGGTGAATCCAATTAGATTTATACCTACTGTTACACTTAATTAAAACAAATTGCAACTTGAGGGATATTTTGTTAAAAAAATGGACAAGGACAAAATTGTTATATAATTGCAACCTTTGACATCTGAATCTGCAGGATTAAAAATATCATCTTAGTAGGAATGAACTGAATTTTATTGATGGCCTTTAGGCATCTATGACAGGCCGCATCTTAGTAGGAAAATACTAGAGGGAGAAATTCTCTTTAGTACTTTGTGAAAAGGCAAATTTGGAACTTGTTAATGTTTCAATTCACACTATCGATATTTCAAATAGTTCATTATGTCAATATATCTAATTACAACTTCCATGTTAAATTACCACTTTCATAGGTACATATTCGGATATCGGTTGAAAATGGTTCACCCGATACATTGCAAACTTGGTATAACGATACAGGGTGGTTTCGTTGAAGTTTTAGTCACATTGTAATATTAAAATATTTATCGTTTCTAAAGCAATAAGAGTCAATTATTACACATATATTCGTGCATTATATGAGAGTCCGCCAGAATTTTCAGTTTGGGGGCGTAAAGTCAAATTTGGGAGAGTATTAATGGAGTTTTGCCCTGTTTCTATCGTTTTATGACCGTAAAAAATTGAAGTTTGGGGAGTGCTCTGGAAGTTTTAGGGGTTACACCCTCCACAGGAAAGGGGGTCTGGCGAAATCACTGGAATGACGAAACCGATTCCAATTGAATGTTTTAGCTATATTATATTATTATAGTTACTGTTTACATGTTAATGTGATTAAGCCAGCACATAAGGGAACTATTAAAAGCTATTTCAACCTGATTTGCTTTAATAAACGGCAGTGTTCTCAAGATACTACACAATACAAAAATAGTAGTCGTAGTAGCAGTTATAGTGTAATTACTATTAGTTGTACTTGTAACAGTAAAGATAATATTACTAGCATATAAGTAGTGGTAGTAGTAATAGTAGACATAGTACTAGCAGTAACAGTAGTAGTAGGATAGCAGTAAATATACTAGTAGAATAATAGTATGATCAAAAGCAGACAGTAGTGGTGATATAAATAGTAATATTAGTGTAAGATTGAATAGTGTTCGTTCTAATCGTAGTAGCAAAAGGATTAGCGGTGTTATATTGGAATAGTTGAGTGGTATAATCAGTAGTTGTGGTAGAAGCAATGAAAGTACTGGTAGTTGTTGTAATAGGAAGTAAAGTGTTGCCAGTAGTTGTAGTAGTAGTACTGATTGTGTTTACCTCAGTTTTGCGAATTTGGTGTCGTACTTCAGGCTGCACAGAATATCCAGGAACTAGGAAGTCCAGCGTCATTTTATTATCTTCAAGAATTTGTGTTACATTTGATGAGTCCGGTTCATCACTAGGATTCTGAAAGGAAGTAAAAGAAAGGGTTTTAATATTTTTTAATATATAGGGTAAATCAGGATGACATTGCGCACATCTTTTTTAAAATGATTATTTTAAGCCCAACGATGTACTTAAAATAAAAATACCTAATTTATATTGTGACCAGTCATGTTTCTGACAAGTACCGAAACTTGTCAGAATCACCCATCACTTAGATGTTAGAATTTTTTTTTCTAACACATTGCATCGCGGCGTCTCTCCCGTATGCTATGGGTGACATGCCGCACCTATAAGGGTGATACGCCGCATATCACAAAACCTGACTATAAGTGATTTCTCTACCGAGACTGATGTTCCAATTGCCCTCTGCAAACAACCTGTCGCAATATGGAAGTTGGGAGGAAATTCAGCTATGCAGGCCTACTTTACATTTTAGTTTTTATTATATGTCTAATGTCTACTGTAGAGTACCTACAATGTTACAACGTAAGGGAGAAGTAAAAGTTTAAAAATCATGGTCTATGTTCAGCACCTATTTTATTTAACTGAAAAATACAAGTTGGAAAATAAGACAGTAGCTATAGGCTAAGTTTAGGCCAGTTCCAGTAGAACTCAAAAATAGGCCTACAAAACGAAAAGCAAAAAGAAGTCAATGAACTTAGACTACGAAATATCCTTGCAATTGCTTCATCTAAAATCCCTGGGTCTCATTGTCCCCTGCTTTTCTTTTGTAACATATCGGCATTTTCAATTAGGCCTAACATAAAAATAAAAATGAAAATGTATTTTTACTATTTTCGTAGTTATTGTTTAAAATAAATACAACTAATTAAATAGGGATAAAATAACAAACGTATAAGCAAGTGTAGTTAGTTTTTATAGACACCATAACGTATTTATAACTTCACTAACAATGTTTCATAATTCATCTCAAATCATAGGCCTAAATTCATTCTGTGCGGTGTGTGTCCCTTATGAGAAAAGGTTCAATGAGTAAATGGTATAGGGGAAGCAACTTGAAAAATTTGATTCTTAAAATAGGTTGGCAAGACTGACAAGTTCAGTGTACCCGACCCGTACTATCTCTAAGACCTATTTCAGTATCTAATGCATATGTATGGAAAAAAAATATGAAAAATCAATTCACTCGTCTAGATTTGCATAAGTAACATCCACACAAACATTTATTTTTATGAAATAGGTTGGCAACACTAACAACTAGGATTCGTTCGGACGGGAACACCCACAATATTTTTTCTATTAAGTCGAAGAATGTTTATGTCATGTTTGGTGGATCTAAGGAAAACGAAATGGAAGCCATTTGAAAAATTGAATTAAAAAAATTTGTTTGTCAATAATGACCCATTGCACCAATTAAGACGGTTCAGGCGGCACTCAGTTAGTCTGGTCAAGACCTTTCCAACGACCTCTCAATCACATAACACTATCTTGTGCTTTTGATATATTTTTTGTTACTAATAGACGGCCGGAAAAGTGGAAAAATAAAATCACTTATTGTTAGCTACGTTATCAATGGAGTAACAGAAATAAAGTGTTATTTCATGTACTATTTAAAAGACACAAAAAATCCTTGGCTGATCTTTATTTTGGAAAACGATTTAAATTAGATAATTTACTAATTTTTAAAGCTACAGGCTTGGTTATGTTTTGATGTAGCCTCGCGACACCTTTTATATTTATCACAAATTACAGCCTTATTCAAATACTTATGGTATTCTACACATCCTTAAGGATGACGAGAAATGTGAAATCCATGGGATAATGTCAGCAAAGCTTAATGTGTAAAAGCATTTGAACAGTTTGACATTTTATCCTAAATAAAACGAAGTACACATGCATCATGGTAGGATATAATTTTCTAGAACAAAAATAAAAAAAGAAACAATTTTCACAAACTGAAAATAAACTACATAGTACAAATTTGGAGAAGTTAATCCATGGTACTGTAAAGGTCTGTTTTAATGCATGTGCTGGTGAAAAAAGTGTTTAAGAATTTCTACTGGCTATTCACAAGCGTAAGCACAGCCTGCTCGTGCAAGAAAAGCAATTACGTTAGGCTGACTTTTCATTCAGGCGTTCGCTGTGTGTTTTCTTTAAGATTTCTATGAGAAACAATTAGAAACTAGAGTTGCACGTAAAATACGTGTTACAATTTCAATAAAATCACATGCAAAATACGCAGTAAGCGCCATCAAGAAAAGCCGGCCTAACATATTTGAGCACTCAATTATCGGAAGTGGGCAAACGAGATTAACTGTTTCCTCTTGTGTCTGGGTTCTGATACTAACTTGATTTGCAATACAATCCAGCTCTGCAACATTATACATTATAGGTCACTGGATGACACAAAAAGAAAGTTAAGTGCATTAAAACTTAGAAGAATTTATGCTACCAAATATCTGACATGGCCAAGGATGTTTTGTTAGAAGGTTTCTCCGAAAACATGTAGCCTGACGTCACAGCTTAGTCCTGCCAAGTTTCCCTACTTAATCTAATCAAAAACAATGTTTTGGGATTACAAAAATGGCAGCTTAGCTCTGTAGTTGTGTGCTAACCAATCGGATGCGTCGCTTTTGGTCGATGATCAATTGCTTTTTGATTTTACTCTTTCACTGTCTATTATGCCTCTTTACATTACTAACATCTTACCATGGTTAATGCTAACCGAGATCATTTTAGTAATGTAAACGGTAGTTACCGTTAACACGGGTTTCAATTTTAACAACAGTCAACTTACGACGGTTATCTTCTTACGTTAGTTATCTAAACGCAAGATGGCCGTTAAGCGCAGCTCACTTCGTGAGTTTCTTTCTTTCTTTATCGAAATATACAACATCCTAGTGATGCGTATCACTTTTAAAGTATAAAAGAATGATGGCAGAACTAATATACAAAATATTACGCTAGAATCAATTCATTTGTGTTCATTACTATATAACTTAATCCTCTACCATTTAACCTTAGAGTATGGAAAAAGGAGATTCTTTACTCTAAGCGTGTAACCAGTTTCTTTATTGACAATGGTAGCAACCAAGTTTAGTTCCGTAGTTTAAACGGTTATTTCAACCATGATTTTTACCATCATAACAATCATAGGGTCGATTCTACAATCGACGGCTAAGCTTCTGGCATGGCTAAGTTGAGACCAAGTCTCATTTCCCGTGCTCTCATTGGTCAAAATACTTGGCCTCAATTGACGTCATAATTGTTTTTCTACATTTGTCCAAAAATTGTTTTTAATTTTATCTTTTTTGGTGAACTTTAATGACAATTTGTGATAATTTCAACTTTTTTTTTCTCAGCTTTAATTAGTTCAATTATAAATCTAGGTACCTTCATCTATTTCTTCCATTTTAAAAATAAAAAAAAGTTAAAAAGTAACAAAATTATGATACTTTAAAAATATACTTTTTCACGTCCACATTAATTACATTCCAACCGGTCAAACGGCACGTTTCAAATGACTGCATTTTCCGCAGGTATAACAAATAGTGGGGTGAACCGGACCCCAGTCAGTTCAAATTGATGCAAAAGTTTATATTTTGGCTTCATATTAAAGTTTTGGCTTCAAATGACAATTTCAGTCCAAGTGGACAATGTTCACTCTGGGGGGGGGGGGGGAGTGTAGAACCCCTTTTCGAAAAAAAAATAAAAGTATTGAAATGAGTGTAGCTTTTGAATTTTTCGTCGAATTTGAAGAAATTATCATGAGCTGTGGGAATAAATAGTGCTGTGTTTATATCATTGATCAGTTTAGTACGAATACTTTGACCATAGGGGGCTTCAGCCCCTCTTTTTTCGTTAAATAAAAGTACTGAAATGGCTGTAACTTTCGAGCTTACAGGAAAAGGCATAGCATTTCCCCCTGAAACATGCTTTCCATAATTTTATTTTTGAACATAGAAACAGTATTTTAAACAAGGCTCATAGACTGACCATTGCTGAGAGCACACTAATTTCCATCAAGAGTAAAA
>JAGDQP010026294.1:15520-26058 GCA_022664845.1 Lepisma saccharinum
ATTGTGAAAGTATTTTTAAAATGTATATACTCTCCAATATTAGCGGTGTCCATTGACGGTGGGACATTTATTCATCACATCTGCACTTGCACAAACGTTTGTATCTCAATTCTGCTTTTCTACGCTTGCAGAATAAACATGTTTTGGCACAGGAACATTTTACATCCAGGTTGAAGACATCACTGGCAAGAGGTAGCGTTGTCCAAACTGGAAGTAGCTTGTTGTCTTTCCTGAGCCATCCAACTGCAGGGGCCGTGAACAGGCATCATCTGCTGATGAGCTGTAGTCCAAATACTCGCTTGGAAGAAGCTTCTTTTGAGATGATGTTCCAGAGCATCGCTTGTTGGTGGTATTCTCTCCACGTCTCTAGTCTTATGGAGAAACATCTTCATTCTCAGAAGATCGACATCGGCATCATCACTGCAAGCTTCGTTGGAGTAAAATTTACAGACAAATAGAGTCGCAACTTTTCTTAGTTGTGGTGATATGTGAAATGGAGTGCTAGCAACACTTACAAACTCTTCCATGAGGAGTGGAAAATTATCCTTTGTCTTGAAACAGTGTCGCTTCCCTTTGAACTTGAAAGATGATGTGTTATCTGATCCAGTGAAAGCATGGAAGAAAGCCATCGCTTTGCATGTAATTTCTCCTAAGCTTGCGGCAATGCTGTTGAGAGAGATCATTTTAATGGATTTTCCTGCTTTGAATGAAATCCATGTGTCTGCTTTTGGATTGGAGTTGATAATGTGGTTAAAATTACTCAGGATATCACTACAACGTCTGTGTCTCCAGTGTGTACCATCCCAAGTGATGAATATTTAAGGGCATGGAGAAGGTGCACTAGCAGTCGGATATCTACATCCTCATGATTACATTGTCCCATTTGAGTGCCATTTCCTGCGTTGAATACTTGGTCACTCAAAGTTATATAGACCGATTTATCTTGAAATTGTACTTCCATAAGTCTTGTGGAAAAATAATTCCTTCTTGTTATCTACGTTTGCCAAAAAATTAGTCCAGCTTCCTTGTACTTTGGCATTGCCACACACACGCTGGTGTATACCGGTTCCTCGTTTCTCCCTCGTACCACCTTTGATGGTCAATTTGTGATACTGATCCCAGAAAATATCTACTCTTGCTGCCCTTTTCAAATCGTGCTGGATCCTTGGGTAGAAAACGTTTGTGAAATATTCATCAAAAGACTTCCCTTGAACAGATGTTCCTGGCAAAGCGTGAATCAGTGTTCCGCCATCAATGACAATGAACTCATATGTATCTGGTGCCGTTAATTCCTCATCTACAATTATGTCTTTACTGGAACTGATTTCCAAAATGCATTGCAACAAATCGGACTTGGTGTAATAATTGAGAGCCCCATCAGATGAGAATGATGGTGGGCATGAAGATTCATGACAGAAAAATGTTTCCAGATTTCCACAACAACTATCTAGCGCAATAAATGTCTCCCCATACAAGTCTGCATGTTGCTTGTAGTGCTGTATTTCTTTCTTAAGTGAAGTCTTTGGTTAAGACTTACGTTCGTGGTAAAGCAAGAAGTAGTTTTTCTTGGTTGGTGCTTTGAAAGAGTTGCCATTTGTGACCAAAGCTTCTTTCTTGAAGTTATCGTACTGTTGTTATCCTCTAGATTCTAAAACACGGACAGAAGCTGCAGCAGACTCGTCGACACACACTCTGTTGTCTAGGGTTACTAGATCTGCGCTACTTTCCTCAAAAGGATTTCCCTTGCTGAGAATGGCATCTAAGAGATTTTCTAACATGCCGTCGATAACGATGTTGAGATGTACTTCCTTCTTCATGATGGCACAGATCATCATCTCCATCATTTAGTCCTGTGAATTGCTGTACAACCCAGCTAATCTCAGGACCGGTCAGAATCGAACGCTCTAACAAGGCAGGGGTTCCTGTTATGCCAATCACCCCACCAATTTCTTTCACTCTTTTATTTGCCTGCTCGTGGGCGTGATCAATGGGGATTGACGAAAAGCGGCGATTGCTTCTGGTAATCACCCAGTGTCCCATTTCAAACTCTTCCTGAATGACTGGTGAAAGAGATTTTAAGTCTCTGATGAAGACAGGAACCTATCTGGCATTGTCAAGTTGTGCTTACTTTTGCTGACAGCAAGGGGAGGGGTGAGAGAAATACTTACGTAAGCACGCGTGCGATAAAGTAAACTGCAAAGTGGTCGGCTAGTATACAGAAATAAAGTGAAAAGTGAACAACCAACTCGAAAGTTACACGAATATTTTAAACTCTCATAAAATTGGGGCTCAGTCCCCGCCCCCCCCCCCCAATGTTGTAAGTGCCTTCTAACGGTGAAACGAATGCTACCGAAAAGATCTCTTTAATTTGAGTCAATGGCAACTAATACGTTCAAATTGGGAAATCAACTCCAAAGTTCCAGCCATTTTATACATATTAGCAATCCGCCAAAATTTGGTTTAACGCCCCCTCCCACCGAGAGATGACCATTGTCCACTCGGACTGAAATTCTTATTTGGACCCAAATCTTACACGTGACGTCAAAAAGTAAGCTTTTGCATCAATTTGAACTGAAAATATTTTTTACATTACATAGGAACCCCACTAAACAGCCTCTGGTTGAATTGAGGGGGAATCGCTCAGGAGTCAGCAGGTGATTTTGAGCAAAAAAGACTACAAAGAAATTTCTGGCGAGAGAGGTTGTCAGACGTGACGTCATTGCCAACTAAGATATTAGAATTAGGTGATAGACCAAAATTGAAAAACCTGAATCTGACAACCTGTTAATTCTATAAACTATTGTTCACAGAGAAGCTTACTGCGTTGAATTCAGCCAATAACAAAAAAGAGAAGAAAATAATTTATACCTTGACTTCTCGAGGTTGCATTGATCCTAGACAGAAATACGATAAGAAGACGGCGATGATGCTATTAAAAATGCTGTTACTTTCTTGTTTAGTGTTATTGTCGTCCATTCTAACAGTAGCAGTATTGTCAGCGTTGATGGGATCATTAATTGAAGCAGCTTGTAGTCCATTTAAGTTGTACGGTGAGAATGAATCTATTACCAGCAACGTAGGCGATGCTTGATAAACGTCCTGCGTAACAGACTCTTTGTGGTCTAATTTCAGTGTCTCTATGGTCGATATTCCTAAAGAAAGGCTCTGTAAAAAATATAAGAAAGGAAAGTATATTTTCAATTATTTTTGATAATATTTAAATAGAGGTGTGCAGATAAGTGACATGACCATCTGCTATTGGGTAAGATAAGAAATTTGACACTACGGATCTTTCTTGTGGCACTTTATGAATGTAAGTAATCGCAGACAACATCATATTTTATCTTACTCCTAGGGCTTGGTCGCTTGGGCTGAATAATGTGCAGTGTCAACATATGTGTGATATAGCTTATATTTACCATTAATTAAACTATTGACAAATCCTCACCTTTATAGAGCATAAGGGGAAAAAAGTTCTGGGGAAGTATGTACAGGTGCTTCCCCCTTTCAATTTCCACACTGGATGGCACATAAATAAACCAAAAGAAACATTGCAGGGGCTGATTTTCATGACAGCTTGTGTTGCTTGCGATTTGGGTGAGTAGTCAATTGAAACACGTGTTTCAAGGCCCCCCTATTACGTATTCTACGTGTAACATGTAACACGTATTTCAATTGGCTATTCACCCAAATCGCAAGCAAAATAAGCGTTCATGAAAATTAGCCTTAAGCCAATTTTTAAGGAGCTCTGTATACTTTCAATACATTTGTCTATATATTTTCATTTTACTTGTATGTGTTTAGAAACACTTTGAAGGTATGCTAGATTATGAAGGAGACCAAGAAAGTTAAAATACGGGGGTGGGGTGGGGTGGGGTGTCTCACTAATCTTCGTTAAGTAACTTTAAAACTTTTCAAATTAATTTAGTCGGTTTCTCCAATCTTTGTTAAACTTTAACGAATTTTTAAGTAACTTAAAAATTCACTACGTTTGTTAACTAACGTTTACCCACATAGCAAAATGACGTCCCAGGGATATCTGACGGATCTCCTGGCAGGATATCAGGACGTCCTACGGACGTCCTGTTTAAGTCCCGTTTACATCCATGGGACTTATAGTTATAATTAATCCTTCGTATAACTATTCGAAGGCATATCCTTCGTGTAGTTATAATTAATTAAATAATAATAATAGTAAGGTCGATTTAATTTATAGAAATTCCAGTAGGTAATCCCGCACGGCTTTCCGGGGAACATCCAGGGGACCTCCATACGGGATGAACTGTTTGTATTGCCCACAGAGTTATCCCACGGACGTCTTTAGGACATCGCTATGGGAGCAGGACCATTCTGACGGTAATGGGATCTAAATGGGACGTCCCAGGGATGTACTCTGCTATGTGGGTAGTTAAATTCTTAACGAAGCTTGGTAAAACACATCAATTGAATTCGTTAAATTCTGGACGAAAGTTAGTGAAATCCACCATAGAATAAACATAACTTCTTTGGTGCGACACTGAATTACATCATATAAAGGGTGTCGGGAGAAAACAAGGAATATCACAAAACACGTTTATTGAGAAAATCAAGTTTTAATTTCTTCATCTCTTAATGTTCAAACGGATCAACAAATATGTAATATGGTCTCCTATGGTTATTTATAAATATTTTTCCTTTGTAGCTCCAATTTCCCCCAATAGAATGAACTATTCAGCACAAAATCGTTAGAAATGGACACCCCTGGTTTCCCCCCAATACCCTTCATATGAAAAGGGATGCAAATACACTGGCAATATTCACTTTAATAAACTTCCTAAATATATAAGGCCTCGAAACTCAGCCAGATAAAAGGAATTAAGATATTTTGTTATCTCATTTTTTATATATTTAGTCAAAGAATACATTGACTCCTAGCGACTTTTGTAAACACTACATAGAAAAATGTAGGTAACAAGGGTTTGTATCTCGTAAACGTGTTAATGTATTAATAGTAATATAGAGTGCCTAACATTAACCCTTGAGCTCTACGTAAACGATACTGGAGTGACTGCTTAGTGTTGAAAGATAGACGCCAGAGCAAATTTTTAATCTCGTTTGTCCACTTCCAGTCTAATCCAATGTGGACCAAATTTTCAGTTCTAACTCAGATTTATACGCTTCTCATCGCTGTGTGGCCCGATTTTTTAAATTTAAGTCTTAATTCCTTAGTTATTCCTGTAAGAGTATATCGTACTCTGAATATAATAGAAAATACTGCAAATAATATTTACATTTTTGCCAGAATTAAGAAGTAAATCAAGGAACGGACCACACAGCGTTATTAAGCGCAAAAAACTGAGTTAGAACCGAAAATTTGGTTCATATTGGTTTAGACTGGAAGTGGACAAACGAGATTAGGTGTGATCTGCGCTCCCTGGCTTCATATGTTCATGAAATTTTCAATGGCTGCAGTCAGTCCAGTATCGTTTTTGATAGAGGTCATTGCATTTACCTATATGATTGTTAATTATATTGTGATGTTAATATCAGACGGATCAATTACATAACCGTTCATAACACAACATGCATGAAAAAGAATGATTTGAAAGAGTAATCTTAAAGTATTGGTTTCTGAACGCAACGAAATTCTATTCAATTAACCAAATTAGCTACATATATTGGGTTAAAAGAAATTATGTCTTTTCTTGCACAATTGTGGTGTACAATATCTCCCTTCTCGACAAACTTCGGGAAGATGAATATTCACATCAAAACAAATTCCGTAATATCTCCACAAGTGACGATGTAAGCGGTGTCAAATTACCAAATAGTAATTGAAGTTTTAAATTACACATGTATTTAACCAATGTTACATTTACTTTTTATTTTGAGGTTATTTCCCGGCCTAACTCAAAAACTAGTTGGATTCTCTTTCATAGTCTTTTTGTTTGAAACCATGGATTTAGATACGGCAGTCGGATCGACTGGCAAAATACAATTCAGCTGGGTCAACTTGATGCCGTTTTTCGATTAATCTTCCTTGGTGAATTGGGATTTACTTGCGTCTTGTTGGTTGGCCCATGCCTGGGTGTGTGGAAGCAAAGAATGGATGAAGATCTAGCTAAGGAAGAGAGGATGAAGATTTGAATATTTTAAATGAGGTATTGTACTGAACGTGATGTTCAGTTGTTGTTTTTTAAAATCAATTTCACTTTCCAGGTGATCATGACTTGTGGTAGCTTCAATTTCGGGTCACTAGAAGTAGATCCGTCTCCCGTATCGTTGCAAGCATAGAATTAGGTAGAAAATAGAGAGAACATACATGACGTCACATGAAGCCAAATTCGGTTCATCGGCAGCCATCTTGTGTGGCCCCATTAGAGTCTCTCTATACCGAGTACTGTGAGGATTGCCTTTTTCGAAAGAGGATGAGTGCACCTGAGAGAGGCAATACTCGGAAAAGAGGATCTCTGAATATGGGGCCACACAAGATGGCCGAAATGTCTCGTCCCTTCCCTATCTTAGCTTCATTCCCATCTCTGACAAAACAGCCTAAGGTTCCCTCTATTGATATTCCTAACTCTTTGGTTGCAAGTCATTTTGAGCTGACTTTGCAGTTTGTCATAGATGTACGGTAAATAGGTAACGGATCGACTGGTCCATTACAATTAAGCTGGATCAACTTGACGCCAGCTTTCGAGTAATCGTGCCTGCATGATTTTGATGAATTTGAGTGTCTTATTGGCTTGTCTATACTTGAGTGTTTAAGCGGGGTGGCTTAGAAAGAAAGCGAGGAAGGTTTGAATATGTTATTTTAATCGATTACAATTGCCAGGTACTCTACGGAGGCGCGCGTTCTGGCGTCAATTGCTGGTCTCTAGTAGTAGATCCGTTACTTATTTACATCTATGGCAGTTTGTAAGTATGACTTGCATCAGGTTTGTGATAAAATTAAGTTTTTATTGTCTCTCTTGTTCTTGATAATTTAGGATCTAAAAAAAAATATTTCCTTTCCTTTTCGGTGTTCTAAGGTAAACTTTATTTCTGTTGGTAGTTATTTAATTCTTCAAATAAGTAATTTAAAATTTCATCGTTTCTATATATCAATAACATATCAGCATTTCTAAATTATTAAATTTCATTATGGATTAACTTCAGTTTAAGATGTCTATTGCTAGATTTGATAGGAGGGAAAATAGGGGGCTTTCCATAGTAAGTGTTTTTAGATTGATGGTAAAACTTGCCTTCAACTGGAAGACATTATGATGGATACAAGTTTTTATTAACTTCACTATTTCACTAAGATCATGTTCTTCAATTTGTTTGTGATGGAAGTGATTGCTGAAGTAAATTGTATGAGCTGGTGCGAGTTTATTAAATCGAGCAGTTGTATGGACGGGGTTCTACCTCATCCAGTAGCGCGAATTTTAATACTAATCTATTTCTATGTTTCTCAGTCTTGCAAATAATTCATTACTATTTTTATAATATATTTGCATGAATTGAATTAATTTTCTTGGAACCAATTATTCAGCCATTTTGCTAATTTGTGGGCAGGTTATTTTGATGCTAGTTATTATAGATGACATAGGTATATCCTTGTGTGTTTGGGTAATCCATATCTTTTGTAATATTCACGTTTTGCAAGTTTAAAAAAACGTTTCAGAGAAAACACAAAACATCTTTAGGTCAAAACATCTGATAAATAAATCGGAATAAAAAGAATATAAATTACCACTATTATAGATATATTATGTTTTATTTTTTTAAATTATTTCTACTACATTTTAACGAATAAATGACACAATATGATACATTTCAAAGATACAATCCCAGATTATCTACTTTGTTTACTTGTTTGCACAATCTCGGAAGTTGAGATCTTAAAATGAAATACATAGGGGAGAGTGATACACAGTGAGACATTAGCTGCATCCTAAATACACTCTTCATGTCCAATTTCCTTTCCTACCGGAAGGTCGGCCATCTTAAGGACTGATCATATAACGTTTTTTTCTTTCCTTGTGGCCTTTTTTGCCTCATTCGGCCAAGGATACATGCAGTGCATCCTTCGTACCCTTTAGCGTTCAATTGTTTCATGTAGAAACTAGCGCCACCTCTGAATTGACGGAAAAAGAAAGCATTGAACAGGGAGGAAGCAGGGAGGAAGTGAGGGCGTTGAAACCGATGGTGTGGGGAGGGTAGTCCCGCGGGATTAGCATCTTGCATTCCGTTGTTCCTTTTTTAGGTAAGCATCATCTTGCGTTGTTGGGGATGATAGTTTCAAAATCAAAGGAAGTATTGTTAAAGCTCTATTCTTAGTAGACGCTGTACGTGGTGCGGTCCATTCTCTTCTGCTCTTGTGTAGAAGATATGAAAATACTACAATAAATGATACGATGTATTGCTGTTTTTTTTTTTTCAATATCACGTTGGATTGCCTCGTGTTGAATTGAATTGAAGTATAACTTTAAGCAACTTTCAATCGGACAGGCATATGGTAAAGGGAAGGATGGGAAAGGTAGCGGTCAGGATCTTACTTACGTGCCATTCCGGTATTCGCTTAGTAAAGAGGAAAACCCTGGAAAATCTGTCAGGATGGTTGCCCGTGAGGTTCGAACTTGAACTTTAATTATTACTTTCAGGCATCTAAGGCTCAGCCTGGTTCAGGGGAGGGGAAAAGGTGCGGGTAGGACCAAGGCCTAAGTTGAAGGTATCATCCAGGCATTTCTTTGACGTGACTGAGGAAAAACTGTGGAAAACCTCAGCCAGGATGGTCAGGAAGGGAATGAGTTGAGCAGAGCCTAAGTTGAAGGCATCATCCGGCATTTGCCTGATGTGACTGAAGAAAATCCGTGGAGAAACCTGTCGGCATGGTCGGTCACTGGTATCGAACATAGGACCTCCTGAATGAGAATCTAATGCTCTACCAGTGATTCTGCCAGACCCCTTGTGGGGGTGTCACCCCCAAATTTTCTAGAAAACTGTAAACTTTAAAATTTATACTGTCAAAAATCGATAGAAACCGTGCATGCCCCCTCCCTGGCTTTACACTCCCGCAAACAAATTACTGGCGGAATCTCTGCGCTGTATCAACTGAACTACGTCCGCTTCGAGTTTTGCGGAATTTCACGAGCCTAGCCACGGAACAACGGTGAGCAGTATCCATCTTATGTGCAAAGTGCATTAATAATGGCAGGTGCAGCTGTATTCCGCCATCAAAACAGGATATATGCGGATATTCAGGATAATTCTTCTTGTTCATATTGTTTACTGAACACACTATTTATTGTACTATTGAGGAATAGAAAATGTCACAAAATTGATTAAAAATAATATCCAGTTACTCTGTAAAGATTCCAGCAATTTGTTGCACGCATCACGTTGTTGATAATTTCTTTAGTATCATTTCTTTTGCACTGCATTTTGAACGCTTTGAAACCTTTTCGCTGATTTATGTAATAATACAACTTACAAAAGCACTGAAACATTTATGTGTAGCTGTTCCCTGGAAAGTCTTTTAAAGAGAAGAACGAGAAGAATTGCAATTGTAATGTAAGACCTGCTTACTGGTCGGTACACGTAATGAATAAGTAATATGACCAAGAGCGCCCATGTTACGATTTTTTTTTTTGGGGGGGGGGCAAAGACCACCCATGCACATACTGCCTTCTTTTTTTGACTGACATGATCCCCACATTTTGTGCCATGTTAGTAATAGCAGGGTGGGTAAAAGTCTAAGTGTAGGAACTTACATATACACGCATTGACAAGAAATTGTAGTTCCAAGTTCCAATAGTAGTTGGCGCTGCGATCGCTTGGTCGGAACATGTGGGGCTGTCATCCTTCTGAGACTGTTTTTCTTTTTCTTTTTAAAGGGGGTTGGCTAGTTCTTCCTTTGAACTTTTCTTGTTTGTTTGTTTGGTGATTAGCGGAGGTGATAGTGCTAAAATAATTAAAGACATGCCGAGTTGCTTTGTTCCAGGTTGTACATCTGGATATCGTAAAGGCGATAGTAGACATTTGTTCAGGCCTTCGAAAAGTAATTTACATGAGTGGAATAAAAAAATTCCCCGAAGTGACCGGCTGTTGACACTTACTGATCGTGTGTGTGACCTACATTTTAGCGATGATATGTTGGTGAAGGTGGATAAGTTCACAATAAACGGGAAAACTGTGGAATTGGCTCGAGATAAATGGAAGTTGACTGAGAATGCTGTTCCGCATAAATTTCCGGGTATTCCGAGTTATTTCAGTTTCGATCCACGAAAAAGGAAAGCCCCCAAACAACGATGCTCTCCCAAAATGATTAAACGTGTGACAACTGTTCGTGCAAGGGACGATTTGAAATCCGTTAACCAGTGTGCTGAGTCTTCGTCTTCAAATAGTAAGCCTTGTATTGCAAATGAAGTTATACGTTTACGGAAGGAAGTCAATCGACTGAAGCGTATTCTCGCTATAAACCGGAAAAAACAACGTAATTATGTTCAGGAGATCGTTAAATTAAGAACAGTTATTCGGAAGTATAAAACTGAAACTTTAAACGAAAAACAAAAACT
>JAGDQP010026295.1:3895-26058 GCA_022664845.1 Lepisma saccharinum
AAAATATATTTTAAAAATATTATAAAACGAAAAGAAAAATGTAAATATTTTTTTCATATAAAGGTAAAACCAAATATTTTATTTTAAAAATCCATGAAAGGAAACAAAAAGGTAGACTGTACAGAAATATATTTATTTAATAATTATACAATAGTTTTAACATGGTTCAAATGTGAAATAGAAAAAGTTAAAAATTAAGGCAGTAGAAGCAGCTTAAGTTGAATGGTAAGTATTGCTGAATATTGAAACACTTGTTCTTACATCTTACAGAGTTTAAAAAATCTTTCAAATACACAAAAATTCCTGTCAACACCAAACAGTGATAAGTAGCAAGTTGTAGCACGTTTCGCCAACATCTGTTATACGGCGAATATCAAAAGAAACTTGTACTATCTTGCTTCGTGTAGACCTATTTTGTAGTCAAGGAAAGGAATGTAAAAGAAAAAAGTAACACCTGAACAAAACAATTCTATTGAAAACAGGTGCATGTTCTATCTTCTCTAGAGCATCAAAAGATGCAAAACAGTAAAGGGATTTTTAAAATGTCATTGAACTGGCGCAGCTGTCAATCAGGAAGCAGAAATAAAAGAATGCGACAAACAAAATAAAGTAATACCTATACCAAGCATGGTCTAGCAGATTCACAAGATTGAAAATGTAAAAACGATCAAGTCTGCGCATGCGCAGACCATGACCCAATAGCATGAAAAGATTGATCTGAATAATGTTCCAGTTTCCGGAACGAAAGCTTGAATACCTTTCTCAAGGAAATTTTTACTTATTGTGTTAGTGACGACCTGACGGGTGACACACTAAAATTTTGCAATTATAAACTTCCTAGGTTTCTTGTTGGCTTCACTACGCAGGTTCTAATTCTAGCAGAACAATGAGTAAGCCCTTGTTGCTATTATATTTGTTGATTTTGATTGGAGGTGTTATTGACACTCTGGGGTAGACCCCTCGGTTTCCTCTCTGAAGGAAACCCTGGATATATGTAATCAAGCATCTTACTTGACAAATTATTGGAATGTTGTTTTAGTTTGATATACTGAAATATTTTCAAAAATGAGATTATTTAAGGCCTTTTGGCATATTTGGCGTCATATACCTATTCAATTACGTGCATTCTAATTTCTCACCTAAAATAAACAATGTCAAAATCTAGGATAGTTTATTTGATACACATTCACGTGTTTTATTGGGGTCGCTTTCCAAAATTTCTTCATTGCTTGTCATTTGTCTAGTATCTTCAAAAATATGAAAAGTCACAGGTAGTGGTGCGAACTTGCGAAGGGCACTGAACTATTTTATTTCACTATGCAGTAGTGAAAGAAGTTCTCCTCCAGCATGGAGTTCGCCCTCCACTCCACATCACCCTCCAGCACGGAAGTCATCAACACATCCACTCGAGCTATGATGTTCCTCTCCACTTCCACTCCACTCCGCATCACCCTCTAGCACTTAGGTTACCAACACCTCCACTCCAGCTATGGTCTGCCCCCTCTACCTCCACTCCACATCACCCTCCAGCATGGAGTTCGCCCTCCATCACCACTCCACATCACCCTCCAACTCTGATCTGGCCCTCCACTCCACATCACCCTCCAGCATGGAGGTCACCACCACTCCAGCTATTATCTTCCCTCCACCTCCATTCCAGCTCTGATCTAGCAATCCACCTCCACTCCACATCACCCTCCAGATTGGAGGGTGAGTGAAAATTATGTTGAGGGGTGACCTCCGGAGGGATGGACAATTTTGCTTTACACCGGATCTTACGGCTTCGCGATCAACATGAGGCCGTATCATCGGTTGTGGTACCACGGCGGGTGGCAACTGTACAACAACCTGGCGGCTTCACAATGGAGAATGACAATAAAAAATAATCAAAAATTCAAATTTAATTATCTTTCGTTCTACTATACATACAGCCTTCTAAGTTCTACGGTACCTGCGTATCATCCTAAATAGCATACCCTAAATGTATCAGCTTCATATCTCACGCCAAAGACGAGAGAAAACGAAATTGTAAAGTTTCCTCACATCTACTACTTAACTGCGTGAAAAAGCCTTCGTAGCGTCTTTATCATCCAGTCAGGTACTTGTGAATAACGTTCGAAGATGTTTAATGTATATATCTTCCCCCTGACGTCTTCTGGTATATTGTTGTCACGAGAAAAGTTATCAGGTCTTCTGTTGTAATTTTATTAAACAGGATTAAATTCACGCATCGCGGTAAAAAAAAGCTGATAAATTTGACTAGTACCCATGTTGCATTGTGAGGAACTCTAAAAGGGTGATAAATATTTGTTTCAATTTTGAAGAATAAATGACAGCCGTTAAGCATAATAATTCAATCTCGAAAGGTAACATTTTGTATCCAGAGCGATAGTATTTCGTTAAATTTCACTATTGTGGATTGAACTTCAATAATTTTTGAATGAAAATACTTTCTTGTCGAAAAAAGAGCACAAATTTCGCTTTCTAATGTGTACTTGCACGCGTTTGAATAATCTTTCAGAAGTAAACTAAACACAAATGCAGGTGTACAAACTAGAAAGTATGCAGATGGAGGGTGACAAATGAAAATTATTTAATAAAATGAAAACAGAGAATTAGCAAAACAGGTTATGATTATCTTCTTTTCTGTAAGCTTGTTGCAGCAAATATGAAAGCTTCAAGGACCAACTTAAAATGAAATAGAAATAAACTGAGGTTGATTCGCATTCACCATATCTATTCCTTTATTGTCTTGCACTAAAACACGGAAGACAGAGTGGGAATGTTTTTTCATGCATTAGGAATGAAGCTATTTTTAACTAGTCATTGGCATATAAGTTAATCGAATCTGTTGAATCGCAGTGAATGACGCACATAGCGTTTTCTTTATCGTACGAATTTTTTAAAAGAAAGTTTCAAGCAAAATTCCAGGTAGGGGGGGCACTTGCCCCCCCTCCCCTGCCCGCTAAATGACATTCTAGACTTGTTGATTTGTTTGGTGCCCCCGGCAGTTTTTGTCAATGGACTTTGAGCATGAAATTGCAAATGAAAAGAGTAGCAGCAAAATTCGTACCTCAACAGCAGACAAAAAATTGATTGTGAAACAATTTTTAACGGAAAACATGATCCAGCTTTTGCACCCGCCATATTCACTCGAACTTGCTCCGAGTGACTTTGTTTTATTCCCCCGAATGAAAAAAATCCTCAAAAGAAAATATTTTGCAGATGTGGAAGAAGTGAAGAAAAATTCGAGGGAGTCATTAAAAGGTATTACTTGGCAAGAGTTTCACTACTGCTTCGAAAATGGAAAACTCGTTTAGACCGGTGCTTTTCATCAAAATAGACATTGAAAGCGATTCAAGTTACAACATCCAAAAATAAATACACACAATTTTATTACAAAATTCGGTTTCTTTTGGGTACCCCCTCGTATTTATGTTCTTTACTATTTTAGACATGCATCCGGTCAGGACACCACGCAATGATCACAGTAAGGGTTAATTTGGCAAGCTTGGGGTGGAGAGGTGTCCGATTCCTAACGGAGTTATCCGAACCAGCTCACGCAAAACTACCCTCCGCTAGATTCGTTAGTACCTCAAGCTTCACGACTCGTTAATTTGATTATAGTAGCACTATCGTCTGTAATGGCAAAGCAAGAAATGGCTGTGTGAACACTGTTTGCTGTCCCAGAGCGACCACCACTTTTTTGTGTTAAATCAACACAAACAAAACGTTGTTGATTTCAGTGATTCAACCCAATCGATGTGTTTTTAATGCTGATTCAACACAATATTAGTACTATCATAGTGTTGAATCACCGAAATGACACAGCACACGGTATTAACGAAAAAAACGTGGTGGTCTCCCCGAGACACCGGAAAGTGTTTAATTAACTAGCCAATTTTTGTGGTGTACCACATTAGGCTTTTATGGAAAGGTGGAAATTCCCAGTCCCGAAACCTTATTTCCTTTCTGCTTTCTAGGGAAGAACTTGCTAATAGTTTGCTGAACTATATAAAATCATTTCAAACATAAAATAAAATTGAAATCATTATAATTTTCAAATTAAGTTAATGGAATCTTAACTTAGAACACAGTAAAAATATTTTTTTTATAGTGATTTCTCTGTAACCCCAGACACTAACATATCCAACATCCTTGAATGGTCATGATCATCAAATGTCTTACTATCTGGAGTGTTAGAACTCGTTGTTCATTACAATGGAAATTAATGTGGTGTGATCAATGGCTATTCGATAATCTGGAGTCACAAAAACCGAGATGGCATAACATGGTCAGACATAGAGGACTTTCAATAATTCAGGCATATTTAAAACGGTGAGTAATAGCACTTTTATAAAATCTTGTGTTGGATGTCGAAGATTACAGAAATAACATATTTTAACAAACATTAATAGGTAATATATGTATAAGAATTCCTATCGAAGAAAAGGTTTGCTAGATAAACTTTCTGTTCTGCATTATCCCTGTACCATCCATTCGGGTTGAGCCATAATTAACTAAAGATCTTTCAAAAATTAAAATTCAGATTCGCTTTGGGAACCCTCGGTAATCGGGCTCATTAAAAAAATGGACAAATCACAATCAACAATGACATTTAGTAAAAATGGGTTGGATAATTCTTAAGAATATCTATCAAATGAAGTCATCCATAATTTGAAAATATTTGTTATTGATGAGAAATTTGAAGTCCTGGGCTATGCAGGCTTTTAATTAGTGACCTTCAAATCTTTCAGCTAAGAGAAATACCTTTAACATATGAAACAGTTCAGTGCTTTTCTTGATCTGTTCGGTATTTTTAAAACTTGAAAATTAAAATTATTTTGAAAGAATGTGTCTATTACGATTGGCATATTCGTGCTTTTTAAACTTTGTATATAAATGTGTGTGTGTGGTAAGCGAGCGAGCGAGCGAGCGAGAGAGGGAGAGAGAGAGAGAGTTCTTTTTTATTGATTTTTTAAAGGACCCGCTTCAACTTCATAAAACAAGAGTACGTGCAGACGAAATAAACGTAACATAATAGTACAATAATGGCATTCGTGTTTTTACTTTCGATATTTTCACATAGTATGTTTAGTGGGTATAAATTGGCGTATTTATGATTACATATAGACTGAAAAATGAATATTATTCAGGAAATGTAACGGGAGAATCCCAAATAACTTCTCATGGAATGCATGCAGTGAAATACATAAAATCATACACCAAATATCGTCGCCCCCATCACAAAGTGACTTATCTCAAAATTTGGTAGTTTTGAGTTATGACCGTCAGAATATATGGCATTTTGTGTATATTTTCTTGTCACAAATTGACGTATCTCAATGATACGCCGTTCAAAAGTTAATAACAAAAATAGGTTACAAGAACATGAAATTACTTTTCTTTAAATTGCTTTCCTGAGAGGTTTGAAAAAATTTGATACGTCACTTTTGATGGGGGTGACGATATATAAAAATAGAATAGTATTGGGAACAAAATCTGAAATCTAGGGCCCCTCCATGTTGACACTTTTGGGCAGAGGGCATACATGTCAAACGCTAGAACAAATCAGTGTTACCGTAACATGGAGGGTCTGGAACTGCTAAATATCTCGGTTAGAATCATGTTTCTCAAAAAGTTGCAAGACACAAAATTGTCAGGGATCAACAGAGCTATCCGATGAGCTAGCCGATTCGATTCTTCAATAATGGGACCCGCACTTTTCATTTCTGATTCTACATGTACGGGGAAACGTGAGACTATGTCCTGATTCAAAATGTAGGATATGAATCATGGGCTCCACAGGGCCCAAAATGATTAATGGTGAGAACACCGGAACTCTATAGTAGCTTAATGGTAAAATGGCGCAATAAAAAAAATAAGATTTTTTCAAAAATGCTCCCTTGCATTCTAGCGGAAAAGTGATTATAAAAAACGAGAGCAAATTATTGTCCTATGCATCTTTTCCGTAAAATCAATAGTTACGATGAAACTGCCTTTGAAAGTGAGTTATCTTTCGTATCTAGAGAAAGTGCATTTTCCCGTACTTATTCCATTTTTTCAAGCGACTCTGTTTTAACTTTCTGTATATATCACATCACATTCATTTTTCAACATTTTGCAATACTATTTGAACAGAATGCTAACATGTTCTAGAGTCCAGAACAAGAAGATCTATTCTCACCCCACGCTCACATCTGGGGCGAATTTTTTGTAGCCTTCCTTGGTTTTCTATCCAAACGGTTCGACTTCTTTTTTTCAATATTCTTTTCTTTCTTTCTCTCTCTGGGGTCGTTGAAGTACCTAAGCATTCAAGGGAAAGGGGTGACCGGACGAGGGTGTCACGTAGGACCTGGGCCTTTAATTGATAATAGTAACGGAAAAAAATATATTTTGATATTGAATTTGCATACATGTAAATAATCTTTTATTCAAATTTATTAATTTCGTATTTCTGATATCAATAATTTAAGTTGTTTAATCTTGTATCTTAACTGCTGTAATTTTGGAAGGGTGAACCGAGGGATTTTATTTCATACTTTTGAATGTTTAGCTCGTTTGTAGCAACGGCTGAGTTATTTTTGTCTTGGTATAAGAAAGAGTGGTTTCCCTGACGGAGGGAATGATATTGGAAATCACGTTTCTGCCGCGCTTTTCAACGAGCAACGTTGTATTGCATTTTCAAACCGGCGGCCAGCGCATATAAATAGGGGATGTTGGCGCCATGAGGAATCTATAGTGAATCAGACCTCTACCTGCAGTCTAAGTTCGAGAGGTCTCTCTGTCCTTTCCAAGCCGGGTGCATAACAAGGGGAGAGATATAGTTAGTACTGGAAAGAAGCAGGCTCCACACGGGGTGGGCCTGGTGGCAGTCACAGTCAAGTCAATTACGTAGCAAAGACAAAGTTAAAAAAAAAAAAATGCTCAACATGCATCGTTTGCTGAAGCAAAAGTCAGACATGAGTAATTAGTCATTGCAGAGTGGTCTTTTGAAACTCGGCAGTATAGCTGAGATGGGAGGCTACTTCTATCAATCCGAACGCTTGCCGGGAATCATTCGACTCCCAGTTTGTGGACTGGGAAGACTCTGTTGTTCATGTAATATACATATCCGCCAAGTAAATCTGTCATTAAATTCCGGGGGCGGATATGATGCATAAAATAAACACATCGTTGCTTTCGGGTCCGGCAGCTCGTCTGTCGGAATCAAGCAAGAAAGAATGGGCAATTCAGGGGAGGGCCATTTTGTGGGAATCGGCCACCCAGTTTCACTGAAATTCACGCGTGTAAGGAGGAGACTAGGCCCTGAGAAAGGAAGGGGTAGCCTCGCTCAGCAATACCGGGGTTGTGGAAGAAACCGCCGGAAGGAAGTAAAGACATAGTATATCAATCATGTTCTTGCCCTCTTGTGTTAAAGTAAAAGTAAGTGAGGCCCTGAACGAACCAAGTAAAAAACAAAAGCTCCCTGGATAAAATTGTCACTATTGTGTAAAGCGGATAAGTACATTACCATGATAATGTGTTCTAATTCAAAACGATGCATCTGTCAAGTAAATCAAACAAATTCGAAGTGCTTCTGTGGAAAGGGATCAAATTCTATGTAACGAGCCTTAAAACAAATGCCGTTCAAGTTGTCGAGAGTTGATTTCTGAGTGACTTCCAAAAGCAAAGGGGAACCGCAATTCACTGTATAATTGAGCCTGCACTCAAACGTTCTATGCTAATACACGGAGCAGGAAGAGCTCAAACAGTGAGGTGATGAGGAGAGGAGAGTGGGGAGGAGAGGATTGGAAGTTCGTGCTCTCTACTTCCTGTCAAGGCGATTCGTATCACGCTCTCTAAAGTCTGCCTAGAGGCCCACTGGAGGTAAATATGGGCCTATCAAAGAAGGGGGAAGTCAAGATACTCTCAAGGGAAAAGATCTATATCGCATTCATTTCTTCACCAGCCTTTGAGCTGTTTTTATAGTGGTGTCCTCTGTATGCCTACTCCACATTAAGTAACGCGGATCTATTATTTTGCATGGCTTCTTGTTTTCAGTCAGAAAGTTGATGTAATAGGATCGCTAAAATTTTCTTGGCCACCAGTATTAATACTGAGCTCAATGCTAAAATCTTGGGTTCAATACCGCTCTTCGCTGACTGAAGTGCATCATCGTTTTCTACATTTAGAATGAATGTTTCGATTGGTGATTTAATGTCATCAGATGACTCGCCGAGAACATTCTGTATATTTGTACAAGATTCTCCGTGACAGTCTAAGCAAATTATTGAACATTTTAGGCCAGCATTTCTGAAACTGTATACTGTTCCACACCTTGTCCTTCATTTACAAGATGTAACTTTCATTAGCACTTCAGAGATATCCATCAATGTTGAAACTGGAATGAGGTCAGATTTGCTTTTCCATCCCCACCGCACCGAATTCCTCTTTAATACCACGCCACCAATGAACTGTGTTATGTTCGTAATGAATGCTGGCATGCAGAGCAGTTGTCGGTGGCAATGACGCAACTTTAAATTTACTTTTTGTTAAGCACCTGGTAAAACACTAGTATCGATATTCGTCAATGGAAATCATTTCGTTCTTATTGCCTCCTTATAATGCAAGAAAACGGACTACTCCATCATCAGTCACATCCGGTTCAGCGTTTTCCTTCTAGAGCTCTTAAATAATGAAAATTATTCAAAACTGATATAAGAAAGCAATATTATGAAATGGAACGCAGAAATCTTGAAAACCAAAGAAGACAAAATGTCAGTCTGTTCCCCATAAAAAGCTAACATTTATATGGAAAAATAAATCGCCCGTTCAAAAAAGCGGGCTATTTTGCATCTGAATCTGGGCGAGTAAATCTGAACACCTTGAGGGAACAAAATGGTAAGTGCCATAAGAAAATTTCCATAGTATATTGAAAATAAAATACAGCTGTGTAAATCTTGAAACTTCCAGCGCAAACTTTTCGCTTTTTGAATTCAACAACTGCCTGTATACCTGAAAAACAAAAAGTTTGCGCTAGAAGTTTCAAGATTTAGACAAAGTTGTATTTTATATTCAATATACTGTGAAAATTTTCTTATCCCGCTTACTACTTTGTTGCCCCGAGGTGTTCAATTGTGACTCGAGACTGGCATACGCCCGGAATGCTCCAAAAATTGAAAATTCTACTGCCTAGTGAATTGCAATTGTAAATTTACGGCTTTTAGGCATTTAAGGCTCAAGCCTGGATATGCGAAGGGTTAAGGATCCGGGAAGATGTCGGCCAGGGCCTATGTTGAAAGTGTTATCCCGGCACTTGCCTGGTGCGACTGAGGAAACCCCTAGAACAACTTCAGTCAGGATGGCCGGCAGCTGGGATCGAACCCAAAACCCTCCGAATGCTATGCCAACGCTCTACCACTGAGTTGCGGCAGCTCGGTGTTACAGTGTATTATCTCCCATTCGGGGTCAAATGCAGGGACACCATCCTTGCCTGAATGTTTCGTTTCCTTCATCACAATGGGCAAATAATGCGATTTAGTGCTAACTGTCACAACTATGTTTTGGTGCTGATCGCACGCGGACTTGTCTTAGGTCACCTGCGTGCTGATTGACACATACCTGACATGAACAGCAATGGGTTACCAAGACATTCAGACCAGAATTTTATGATAATGTTGCTAGACCACACAAACAAATACATCGTAACAATAAAAATACCCTTCTTTATTGTATTAGGGGTACAAAGCCTTCAAGTGCCAGATTTACATGTCACACAATGCCAAGAAACTGCTACAAATTTAGAAAATGAGACGTTCATGTATTAGATAAGCACATGCTTAGTCATTTACCCCCCCCCCCCCCCCTTCACTTTCAAATGCTCACGTAAGACTCGTCAAAGTTCTTATAGTTTTCTCTTAGACAAAAACCTCTAAATCAACACTGAGGGTCAGTTCTACAATCTACCGCTAAATTTCTAGTCAGCGCGAAGTTGAGGCCAACTCTGATTGGCCAAAATCAAATTTGGCCTCAACTTAGCGCTGACTAGAAGTTTAGCGGTCGATTGTAGAACTGATCCTGATATGTTTTTAAGCCAATTTCACGTAAGAATAGCTCTGATTCCCACTCACCAGATAGATATACAATAATCAAGGCTAGAACCACCTCCTTTAATGCTTATGTAATACTTGAACGACCCTCCAAAAAAATCAAAGGGACTTAATTTACGAAACTCAAAAGACAAAAGTTAACTTCATATACTGCTACTCCTATTACGTTCAAATTTGTGATAAAAACATTTTCAATCATATGCAATATGAATAATCAGGCATATGGTCTTGATGATTTGCAAAAAAATGTATTGACAATGACAATGATTGAGAGAGCGTTACCGGGTTCGTAGTTTAAAGTCATTGTTAAAAACGAAACAAGCTACTGTCGGGATTTTCAGAGATTGCATAAAAGTGCATTGTCGTCAACGCAGCATGAATTTTCATATTATCGCAATATTTTAACTGGTTTATCGATAATTAATACAGCTTAATATATTCTTCAATTTTAAAGACACGAAGGAAAAAAGAGTTTAAAACCTGTAAACAATATTTAACCTTGGTCCAAAATATTCACAAAGCATGAAAGTAAATATTAATACAAACTTTGAGAAATATGCACTGATACACTGTTATTAGATATGGCACTGTTTCGTGTAAATTATTACATTCTCTGAAATATATTAGTTGATTTTTATGTTTTCTCTGATTCTCGAAAACATATCATGTCATTCCTCCAGAGGCCAAAACTGAGGTGATGGAGCGACTTGAGAACCGATTTTAGTACCGGGTTGCATAAACAATAACTTTAAAGCCAATGCGGAACCTCCAAAACACCTTCAAAAAAATATGGAATTGCTCACACGAGATCTCTGCCACCAATGCACACTTTTTGTCACTAAGGCATCATCGATTTAGAAGGAAAAAAAAAAAAAATCGGGACACCCTACTCCACATACAGGATGTAAACTTAAACGAAGAAACAAAACTGCAGTTTTACTCAGAACAAGCTACTTAAAGTATAAAAAATTAAGTGCATTATACAGAAAAACTAGTAAGAATTGCTTATCGTACTTGGTGAAGTCTAACTTGAATAGATCTCTTCGGAATGAAATAGTTTGACACAAAACTGTGCATATATCATATAATTCAATGTCATACAATATCTGATCATCCTTACTTACTTTCTGGCTTACGCAACTTGCAAGTTCATCGCCGCAGTAACAAATGCTTTCCACAGAATTCTATGCTGAGAAAGATCAAGCCAGTTTTCATCACAAGCACCTACTTCTCGAAGATCTCTTCTAATATTATCCTCCCAACGTCGTCTAGGTCTTCCCAACCGTCTCATCAACCATGATGGAATATAATCTTAGTTTCTCCTCCACCCAAATTAGTCGTCGCGATTTCATTTTTCTTACAACATCGTGCGTGAGTCGTAAGTCCGTGAAGTTCCCCATTATGCAGTCTACTCCATTCCCCAGTCATCTTGTCAAGTTTCGGCTCGTAACTCTTTTCCATGACCTTACTTTCAAACACATCTAATTTATATTCATCTGCTAGAGTCGTACTCCAACTTTCGCAACCGTAAAGTATTACGGGCAGAATAGCCATTCTGCATATTTTCAATTTCAACTTTCTTGATATTAATCACGAGGTTAGGGGTTCCTGGACTGAGTAGAAACATGCGTTGCCCGATGCCAAGCTTCTGTTTGTTCCCCAAGTATTTACATTTGTTTACTTTCTCTATGTATCTATGTTGTTATGTATCTATTTTCATTATTCTCTCTGTTTCGGTTTGTTATCATGTATTTTCTTTTCTCTATGTTTACCTGTAGACCTATCTTATCGCACGCTTCTACTAAGACATCGGTGTTGCTTTGTAGTGCATCCATATCGTCCCTGATTAAATCTACATCATCCGTGTACCGGTATACGAACAGCTGATTCAAACCATTCAATGTTAGCCCCTTTTCGTCCTCTTTTATTTTTAGAATCGCATATTCTAACGCGAAGTTAAACAGTAATGGTGACACGTACCTTGTTCCAATCCGTATCCCGAAACTATGAGATATTAATACCAATCCGTACTCTGCTTATGGGGTCGGTGAGATATATCCTCAATAGTTAAACAAGTTTTTTTTTTTTTTTTTTTCGGAATTCCAAATCGTACCAGGATACTGTAGAGGTTTTTCCTATTGGCCGATCATATGATTTCTTAAAATCAATGAATAACTGGTGAACAGTCCCATTGTGTTTCCATTTCTTCTGTAATATTTGTCTCAAGGCGAAAATCTGGCCCAACGTGGTTCTATTTCTTCTAAATCCATATTGGTGATCACCAATTATTCCATCTACGTATACACTTAGGCGACTTAATAGTATATTACTCAATACTTTGTAACATGCTGGGAGTAGAGAGATTCCGCGGAAATTATTACAGTCCGAATTATCGCTTTTTGTATAAACCGGAACAATTATTGAGGTTTTCAATTCCTTTAGAAGCTCCTCCTTACTCCATATAGCACTTATCAATGTATGCAGTTCCTCCCGCTTTAATTAATTCGCCTCGGTGTCTATTCCTGGTGATTTGAAATTTTTCAATTTCTTTATCGACAGTTCGACCTCGCTCTCGCTACGTTCGGGTATCCACGGTTCTGAAGTAGATTTTCAATTCCTTCGATTTTTCTCCGTTGTGTACATTAAGAAGTATGACGAAATAACTTTTCCACACATCAATAATTTCAATCGGATTCGCTGGAAGATCTCCGCGTCCATTTCTAATTATCCCTAATGTAGCAGGTAACCATTCCTTACCGAGTCTACCCCTTTGTACAGATCTCTTATGTTATTTGTCTTACCGTTTTCCTCCATCTCCGGAATCTTCAGCGGCAGATATTCTCTCTTTTTGTTTCTTTCTTTCAGAGTTCCTCCTTATACCTTTGGAATTTGACGTAAGGATGTTAAGAAACTTCCATTAAAGTAAAACTCCCGTTAGTGACCCCTCCCACTGTTTAAGGTAAACACAATAAATACGTAACGTAACACGCCAAAAGGGGATATGCTAAAAGAAAACTGTTATGCACAATTCGTTAGTCAATATTAACACGAAAATGTAAACATGGCTACAGACTAAAGATGCAGTCAATACAGAAATCTGAAGAAATGTATCTATGTAGACTGTTGTTGTGACAAAGAAGTTTATGGCAATGGGAATAGCTAATTCTAACAACAAATGATCGGAACTATGTTAGAAACTGGTCTGGGTTAGGTTGAAAATTTTCATAAACATTGTCAATGGTGCAACGGAAATTCTTAAATGAGATCATGTTACAAACATCAACCTAGAACCCCTACAAGTGAACTCATATCGCCAATGCCAAACCAGTGAATGTGCAAACTGTGACTAATTGAAGTAAGTGCAGTTTCGGAATGTTGTACATTCATAGATTAGTGCATACAATGTGTCATACCTTAGAGGTAAAATTCAGTACATTCGTGGTCCTGGAACTGGATTGACGATATTCGAAATTTCACGGTGCACCCCCAGTTAATGAGAGCTATGAATAACACACTCCTTGAGAAAAAAAATTAATACAGTGGCCCATTTATTCGCTTCAGACAGTACCTCGAATTTCTACCATCTACAAATATACCAGTTTAAATCAAATGAAGCAAATTAGGTCCTGATGCAGACTAATAATAATACACTTGTTACCTCCTATATCTAACTTTTTGATAGTTAACGGAATTACTGAAGATCAGTTCCGTACCAAATGATAAACCCGGCATTTAATCTTACTATCAACATCCTTAGCTCATACACAGCGACTACATTACTCCACAGTCATATAGAGCAAATACCGGGATGGTACCTCCAAGTTCATGACGAGAGAGTACCTTCAACTCTCTGTTCATGACGAGAAGACAGCAGGTATACAATAAGGAAAAAAAAAAAAATTCTGGACCACGCAGAAACGCACAATTACAGAGGATAGTGATGAACAATCTAACCGCGCTGCTGTACTACTCTGTAAAGTGAATTCTAATGAGGAAAAATTACTGTGAGATCGATACTTACAGTTGGCTGTCTGAACGACGTAGTACCATATATTAAACGCCCTTGTAAAGAAGAAAAAATGAACTTTTCAATAAAGCACACGCTTATAACAGAAATTTCGTCAATCACGTACGTACGCTTTGCTCTCTGTAGTGTATACCAGATATAAAATCATTTTCTAGGAGTGGAAATATGGCAAGACGACCATCAAAGCAGATAAGAGATCACGGAACTAGCAGTTTACACACCAACATAACGTACAAGAGTACTTACAATGCAATGTACTAACTTAAAGTTATTAGAAAATACTGAAAAAATGTTCTCTGAATATCAGCTGGGTGAATTCAGTTGTGCAAGAGGCGCTTCTATCAGAAACAAAAGTTCAAACTAACTGGCTCACCTATAAAAAAAAAAGCAAGACTAATAATAGAAATTCTTCCTAACAGAATAAATTTCTGTGAATGAAAGCAGACAAAATCAAACTGATTAATTGTACAGTATACAAAGGTAATCCATATTTTTATTAGCATTTACAGCAGAGTTACTTCCTTTTGCAATTAAGTAATCTCCTCGTCCAAATGCAGCGATTCTTCTCGATGTTCCGCAAGCACCTTTTCGGAGAATATTCAACTTTGAAACAAGTTCAAAATCTATTTTTTTTTTTCTCTGCAAGTTCCGAAAACTTATTTGCTTCTCTTGCGGCATCTTTTTTAAATACTTATTTCAGCAATCTTGTCACTGAATTCTTTATCTTACTCCTGGCTTTTACTTCTTCAAGGTAAAATATTTTGTAGTTAGACATCTCAATCTTTACCTTCCAGCATGCGTGGGAGCCCTGAGAAAAACTCAGATTCTAATTACATTACACCCTTGTACACAATGGAGCTATAGTAATTGTCTTGCTAATAATAATAATGTGCATTATCGGTTCTGTAAACGGGCGAAAATTGATTTTGTAGCCCTCTTGGGCGAGAAATATTACGAAACAATACTCCTCCACAATATAAACTTCCTAAATAATTTTAACACAGAGAGATACCTTCCTAGTAAAAGCATCTTGCAGTGTTTTCTTAACTATTCCAATCTCTCGTTCATAATATTCCTATCTTAACTATTCCAATCTCTACGAGAACTTTACCCAAAGTTTTATTTTAGTGGTGCTCGAGAAAATCCAGCACAAACGGTCGATAGATCCAGGTATGCCAATGGTACTTATCCATGTTATCTACTTCTGTTACATGGCGTTGAATGTACTTTTATACTGTTTCTATTTCGGATACGTAGAATTTGAATTTATTTTAAGGCCTTAAGGCAACTATGGTTCAGACCGTATGGATGATGATGGGATGAATTGGTGGAATGAAGAAAGTAGGAGGAAACGGGAGCACCCCGAGAAAACCCAAGCACACGGTGTTTGTCCACCACAAAGCTCACATGGCATGAGCAGGGATCGATCCGACGACCCCTAGCACCAGAGGTGAGCGCTCTACCAACTGAGCCACCGCGGATGCGTAGAATGCGATGTAAAGTAAAGAGATGACGTGAGTGCAACAAACATGCGCCCTTGTACACTGTGTCCTTTCACCCACATCACATTGAGCATTCTACGTATTAGAAAAAACTAAAACCATTTGAAGTAAGTCTATGCAGGGTGATTCAGAACGAAGTTCATTATTACTTTCGGGAGGTCATCCCTGATATCGAACCAAGAAAAACTTCATATAAACATAGGTGAAATTATTCTTCCCTTTGGAGATACAGCGTTAGAAACTTGGAGCTCAAAGTCTATGCACACAATGGGAAGAAAATGAATAAATAATCCTCAATAAATCAGCAGCGATGAATTGAATAAAAATTTCGTTTGCGTGGGATTTGTTTCTAAGAACATAATGGATATCAGGAGTGAAAACACAATGTCACCGCGTTGTCAGTGTTGCCAACCTGATTTAACGTCTTAAAGTTTCAAATGGCACTACGTCGTGTTACTGGATAATTCGCCTAGTGATGATAAACATACGCGAAGCATACACCGCCGTGTTTTAGACCCGAGATGAACGATCCTAGGAAAATACGTACTTCGCAAAGATCGCGAAACCTCTAAGTTTCCGGATATGTGGATAAGAACACTTGTGTGCCTTGTAATCCAGTGAATTGTTTGTGGAAGGAGTCTTGATCTGCATGTCCGGCAATGAAAGGTTTTCGCGATCTTGTACAAACCATGAATTTTCTCGAGATATTTTATAGTGTCATCCACAGTTCGCAACACTGCGATGCGTGCTTTGCGTATGTTGTTTATCACCACTAGGGGATGCCAAATATCCAATAACCCAACGTAGTGCCACTTGAAAATTGTACATGTAATACCAGTTGGCAACACTGACAACCCGGTGACAACGTGTTTTCACTCCATCTATCTTAGAAACAAATCCCACACAAACTAAATTTTCATTCAATGCATTCTTATGATATAGTGAGAATTACTTATCTTCTTCCCATTGTCGGCGACGACTTCGCGTTCCAAATTGGTAACGTTGTAACTCAACAGGAAGAGGAATTTCGCCAATGGTCATGAGAACTCTTTTCTTGTTTCGATGTTAGAAATCATCTCCCGAAAGGGTAATACTTTACAAGAGCTCCTTCCGTTGTATGTTGTCCATATGGAGTTATTTTGATTAGTCGGCATCAATAACTTCCTAAACCGTGTGCAGAATTAAGTGTCATAACGATACCTGCAATATGATAGAAGAAAATACTGAAAGTTCTAAGTTCCTAACTAGAAGAGCAGTCCGCCATGTTGATTAATGTTTTTTTTTTTTTTTTTACTTTTGCAGTATATATGTATTAGTAAAGGTAATAAAATTAGTGACCAAGGGCACGTGGAGGTTAGGTTAAGTCAGGTACTGTGTATTTTCTTATTGCACACATAATAGAAAAAAAAAATCGAAAGTTCTAATTTACGTAGTAGAACAGTAATCCACCATGTTGGTTCTTTGTTTTGATTTCTGCAGTATATACGTATTAGAAAATGTAATAAAATTAGTGACCTAAGGCACGTGGAGGTTAGCTAAGTCAGGTATGGTGTTTTTTTCAAGCTTTCGAAAATAGGACTTCCTGTGACTTTAGAAGGTAGTTGAGTTTGGTGGTATTGAAGTGAGGTCACGATTGGCACTAGTGCAGCAGTAAACAAGGCAGGATCGCTGTAAGCAAAGAAACATTTCTGTAAGTGCGGGGTCGTACGTAGTTGCTGTGCATGGTGTATCGATGTCAAATGACCCGTGTTACGAGTGCGGGCCTAGTGACTAAGAGATTAGAGAATTTTGTGCGATTCATTATTTTGGAGAGTAAAACTTGCATTACACTGCCAAACATATATCTGGGAAAACTAGGAGAAAGCCAGAGATTGTGAAACTATATCCTCTGCTTCCTTAAGATATAGTTAATTTTTGTTTCGATACTAGGTTTTAAAATCATGGGAAGTTCTGTGATCCCGCACTCGGATCTCCTGAAAATGCTATGTTTTGCTTCCTATAGCCATGAAAGAGCCTAAAATGCGTTGAATAAAAGAAGTTTCTAAAGTTGAATTTGTATATTATTGTCACATCACAACTTCCAGTTTTCACGCATGTTAGTGTCTTTCATGCATGGCTATAGAAAGCAAAACACAGAATTTTCAGGAGTTCCCAGTGCTCTATGCCAGGAGGAGGTCTTGTAAAGAATTATTCCCGAAAATAATGCACTTAGTCCTGAATCACCCGACGTAGCTAATACAGGGCTACGCTAGAAGTTTACCAATATTTATACTCACAAGTTATGAGTGACCTACCACCACACTTAACTTACATTTACTCTTGTGAAACCCTTCCTATTCGTACATCTTTGAACTTTGATTTAGTTAAGGAAATTCACTTAAATGGATACCACAGCACCTTTATGTACAAAGGGGCAAATTCTTTTTGCAGGTTGACCGTTGACAATCACGAAATTCACACCTTATACAAAGGGTTCCCCTAGTAATCGTTGATGTATTGTCTACCCTTAAGTATTCCCGGAAATTCCATACCAAATCACAAGTGCGTTATGTTGCATAACAGTCCTAGACTAAATAAAATTTACATTAACAAAGTCTTTTCTTTTTTTTTTTTTTGTTAAAAAAAGCGTTTATGGAAAATCAACATTAATCATTTAAAATACGGACAACCAAACGCAGAATACGAAAATACGGAACCCCAATATTTCCATTTCAGAATACCCGATGTCACTGCAAGTGCAAGGTATTTCTAATTTTCCTCTCTTAGAAAGTTTCAATATCTCTTTTCTTTCTTAAGAGTGTACACTGTAAGCCTTCGTGCTCGGGGCCAATTATTAAAGATTTCCCGACATCACTGTGGCTGACAGTTGAAACAAATACTCGTTTGTAAAGAACTGACATCAGCTGACTACAGAAAAATGCAAATGACCTTAATGAAAACACCACCGAAAAACTACATATAGGTTTTTAAAAACACCGTGCTCTATTTTAAGTGCTGAAAATCTACCACGCAACACTTACTACAAAACCAAATCGAGATCTAGTTTATTTGCCAAGTGCGTAGTACGTTCCCATTGACTTAGTCACAAATTATCGTTTTACGGACAAACAAGAATCATTAACGCCGATTACTTATTTTAGTTTAAAAATCCAAACCGAACACTGAATCCAACCCATTGCTGCATAAATAAAATAAGCTTATATTTGTTAATTGACTACTTATAACTTTCCAAGCTAATAATTTTTCGTTTCGTGACGCTTTATACTGGCATTACAAAGTGACTCCCATTGAAAAAAAAAATACCTTTAACACCAACCAATAGAACACCAAAATTACTACCTTTAGAGTATTGCTTGATGATTTATCAAGAGTCTCAAAATTTGACGACTGTGCTTGCTGCTGGTGTTGCGGAGATTTTGTTGGGGTTCCTTGTGTTTGTGATTTTGTAGCATTTACATTGGTAGCCATCTTGAATGATCCTCCAGTTAACACGATCTCACATCTATGACAAACTAAGGTCAGCGACCTTAGACCCTGTTTTAACAGCACACCGGACCAGGTATATTAGGTTGTACTATCTCCCCTTTGAACACTCCATTTTATGTTTATGTTTCCAAACTCTAACAATTCAAAACATTTATGCTTCGACATGAAGTTCCACCCATAACACCTACTCACACCGAAGACAAACCTTCTCCGGAATCTCATTGGTGCACAGACTACTACTAACTTCCTTTTATGCAAGGCAAGCATTTCACCTCAATAATTGTCATGAGAGCGCCATGTTGACTCCAATTTAACGAACATTTTAATCATAGATGCCACAATTCCATTTTTCTCACATGGTTTCTCAAAAAACAATAATAAACATTCGATTTAGTGGCTGATGAATAGTATGCATCATAGCATGACACATGTGTTTGTAGCAGCAAGAGTAAGAACAGGCAACAGAGACTTTTTCCAGATAGTGGAGGGAATGACGTAGCCAGGGTAACGGTCCAGGGGGTATGGACACCCTCCGAAATTTATTTATTTACGTCTTGTTTTACATGGCGAAGTTAAGGCCCTTACGGCCTTTTCTACCACTCAACCATGAATACAAAGAGAGTAATTAACAGTTTCGGTAAACACTACTATAAGATGGAAGAGATTTATAATACAACGAAATTCATAAATGTAAACAAAATAAAGCAAAAACTAAAAGAGAGGAAACAAAACAAAAACTTTTCTACACTACAGATTTAAGGTAATCTAAAGTTCACTAACCACATACACACACACCTACACGAAAAATATAGGTATAAATTCAATGCCATGAGCACCATGAGAATTTATATAAACTAACATTATCGACTTACAATTAAATTTACGTTGACAGCTAAAGGGATACTAGTATTTATTTGATATAAATTGACGATTTGAGATATTCAAACATATCTTAGTTGTGTTGCTCTAAGAGGTAACTGTAAAGCATAGATTTAAAACTTGTTAATGAAGTTGAGTCTCTGATGGAAATTGGCAGTCCATTCTACTTACAGGATACAGAAACTGTATAGGACTTCGAATAAAATGATGAGTTATGGTGAGGAATAGAAAGTAATAGGTTTGGGCGAGACCTAGTGTCACGATTGTTATGATCGCTTAGGAACTTAAAACGTTGCAAAAGATAGGAAGGTTGCCGATCGCGTAGAATTTTAAATAGAAGCACTAAAGAATGCCACTCCAGTCGTTGTGAGACTTTTAACCATTGCAGCCTATTGAAATAAGATGTTAGATTATCATAATGTTTAAGATTAAATTTAAAACGCACTGTAGCCGGTACGTGTGTACATCATCTAGGTTGGCAAGCACTACGTTGCAATAATCCACATGAGGCATTACTAAGGCCTGAACAAGCATTTTCTTAAGGGAGATGGGAAGAAAATTTTTAAGTCTGCTCAAAGAATGTAAAGTTGCAAAGGCCTTTTTAGAGACAGTATTAACGTATTCCGTCCAAGTTAGATGTTCATTACAAATAAGACCTAAATTTTTTACGGTGTGCGAGGAAGGAATTATCATTCCATCTAGAAAGACGTTGGGAGAGGAAGAAGAGTTAAGAGATGAAAGAATTGCTTTAGAAGCTATACGTAGACATTAAGATTTAGATGGATTCAATTTCAGACCGTTATCATTTGACCACTGAACAATTCTTCGTAAGTCCTCATTCAATTTATCAATATATGTGGGTAGCTCACTTGGAGAACAAGATATATATACTTGAAAGTCGTCGGCATAAAAATTGTATTTACAGTGCTGTAATACAGATGGCAAATCATTGATGTACAAGCAGAAGAGAAGAGGACCGAGTACACTACCTTGAGGTACTCCATGATGAAGAGTTCTCAAAGAGGAGTCAATACCAGAAACAGATACATACTGCGAGCGGCCAGTTAAATAACTTTGAATCCAATTTACAGAGGAGTCTGAAAAGTTGTAAAACGTCGATAATTTGCTTATCAGAATGTTGTGATTTATAGATTGAAAAGCTCCGAAACGAAATATACATTTTTAGTAGCATTTTTATTGCATTAAAAAAACTGCTAAAGCTTTCTTTTCTTTCTGTGTTCTATATATCAAGAGATATCAAGCCTTGTTTCCAAACAGTCCCATTCGTGCGCTAAATCGACCGCCGCCCCGTCATGCAATGACGTAAGCAATCTGTAGACGGCTTGTCATTGAACTAAAGGAAAGTTACCTAGTTTGTTGGTTTGTATTACTAAGAACCAGTAGCATAGATAGATGAAAATAAATTGTGTAAGTGGTGCATAGTTCCTTTGTTCGTTAACACGTCAAATAAGTTTTCATAACAAAATATTTGTTACCCTACCTAGAAATGAAAAGCGAGAAAGGGCTTGACTGCGCGCAGTGCGAAGGGATATAAATAACATCAGCTGTGCACGCTTCCGTCACCGGTATTTACTATATATTGCATTTAGATTTAACTTCGAATCTCCCGTGAATCGTATTAACCACTGCAATAAACCTGGTTTCACAGCTCATATTTGAATCAAATTTAAACTGCTAAGATTAGAGATGGATTCAAGGTATCGTACTCGGCACTTTAATGAGTCCTTACAAGCATAATTCATGAAGTTATTAATGTATACGATGGTACAACACGTTTCAATGGATATTGAGCAAAAAAAAAAAAAAATACAAATAAAGAAAGAGCTAACATGAGAAATATGAACTATCCCAACTTATTTATCACTAATCGATGTAAATTTCGCGTATTTTTCTTTTCCTCCCACAGTGACACTGTCCTCTATTAGCTATATGCTGAACTCTGTCAAAGAGTTTGAAACGCGAGACGCTCTCATGAATAAGAAAGTTTTAACCAATGACCTCTATCTAAAAACGATGCTGGAATGACTGCTGCCATTAAAATTTTCATAAATATATAGAGCTAGGGAGTGGAGATTACACTTATTCTCGTATGTTCACTTTTAGTCTAAAACAATATGAACCAAATTATAGGTTCTAACTCAGTTTTTTTATGCTTGA
>JAGDQP010026296.1:2838-26057 GCA_022664845.1 Lepisma saccharinum
AACTTGTCTCGGTCTGAGGAGTTCACTCTTCAATGTAAAACCATTTCCGAAACAATGTAAAATTATCTTTTATGCTTGCCTGTTGGTACGGTGAAAATGGGATGTTTGGTGCACAATTGTCCATGCGAATGGATTTGAACCACGAACCTCCCCAACGTAACGCCAAGGTCGTTTTATTACACCACACTCATATTCAGATATAATAAGGACCTATCCTTTGATAACTTTTTCGTTATAATCTGCTAACGTTCGCGTCCATAACAGTGTGTATACCGTATATATATCTTTAGAAGATGCAACGAAATGATGATTACAAACATTGAGAGGAGAATTCTAGACGACATCAAAACTAGAAAAATAAAAGGGTTTCATAAACATGGGTCAAATTACGCTTCGTTTTCGAGACAGAATTTCAAACTTGGAGCCCAAAATCGGTTCCTTGTAATGATAAATACAATGAATAATTTCGCTATAGTTCATAAATGATGAATTAAAATAAAATCTAGTTTCCGGAAGGTGATTTGTAACAATTCGATGGATATTAGGAGTTAAAAGGTTATACCATGGGTTTGTCAGTGTTGTCAACCTAGTATATGGTTTATATTCTTCAAAAGACACTACGTCAGTGTATTGGATATGTTGTATCCTCTAGTGATGGAAAACATGTAAAGCTCAGAATGCAGTGTTGCAAACTGTGAGTGTTTTAGCAGGTTACTTACTTACTCTATGGCTTACGGAACTCCCAAGTTCATCGCCGTAGTAGGATTCTATCCTGGGCAAGATCATCACTTTTCATCACAAATGCCTACTTCTCGAAGATCCCTTCAAATATTGTCCTCCCAATGACGTCTCGGTGTTCCGAACGGTACCTTTTCCTTCGGCTTCTCCACCAAGATGGAATATAACCTTCAATTTATTTCTCATCTTACCCTAGTCTTCGTGATTTCATTATTCTTACATCGGGTGAGTCCTACAGTCCGTGGAGTTCTTCATTATGCATTCTCCTCCATTCTCTAGTTATCTCCCGTTTCGACCCGTATATATTTCTCAAGACCTTATTTTCAAACACTCGTAATTTATGTTCTTCTGCTAGGGTCGTACTCCTACTTTTGCAACCGTAAAGTATTACCGCCAGAATAACCGTTCGTATATTTTCAATTTATGTAGTTCCTTGACTACTGTCGTTCCTCCCACTTTAATTAATTCGGTTGGGATGTTGTCTATTTCTGGTGATTTGAAATTTTTAAATTTCTTTATCAACATTTCGACCTCGATCTCAGTAGGTTCGTGTATCTACGTTTCAGTGGTATAGATTTCAAATTACTCCATTTGTTCTCCGTTGTGTACATTAGGAAGTTTGTCGAAATAACTTTACCACACATCAATAATTTTCGCCGGATCCGCCTGAAGATCTCCGCGATCATTTCTAACCATCCCCAAACTTGGGTTGGTAACCTTTTCTTAACTAGTTTACTCCTTTGCATAGCTCTGGTATGTTATTTGTCTTCCCATTTTCCTCTATCTCCTGAATCTTCTACGTCAGATATTCTCACTTTTGTTTCTGAACCCCGTGTGGTGTTGCGTTGCGTTTATAGGGGTTGGTATTTGCTTCGCTTTTGTCACTTAGCCCACGTTGCCTTATTTGTTTTCATTACTCACGAAGTTTAATGCATTCTTCATCAAGCCAAAATTTGTTTTGCCGTTGTTTGTTCTCACCTACACGTTCATTCGCTGCGCCCTTCACTATATCACGAATTGCCTCCCACATCTTACTTACATCAATTTCATTATTAACGTCATCTTTATTATTACCCGAGTTGGCTAAGATTTCGAACCTATTTGAGATTTCGAGTTGGTATCCGCTTTTACGTTCAGATTATCTAATCATTTAACTTCGAGTTCCCTTATTTTTGTGATCCCTAACTGATGGTCGGTGTCACCTTCCGCTATTCTGTAAGATCTAACGTCTATTATTTTGGTGTGTCTTCGTCTATCTATTAATACGTGATCGATCTGGTTGAGAGTTTTGCCATCCGAAGAAATCAATGTGTTTTTGTGTATATCTTCGCGTTCAAAGTACGTGCTCTTTACAAGTAGATGATTTGAAATCGCAAAAGTTATCAGTCTTTCTCCATTCTTTTTACTGATTTCGTGAAGGCTGTATTTGCTATAGTGCGTCTATATTTCTCCTACTTACCTACCTTTTCGTAGTATACTTCGGTAATCGGTTAGACAATCTCTCTAGCTCATCGTAAAGTTGTCTTTGTCATTATCATCAGCCTCCTCGGTCTGGTCATGGACATTAATTAAAACCGTGCTGTACCATCGAGTACGTATTCTAAGGTACGATAGTTTTTCGTTTACGAACTCTATATTCTGAACCGCCGGAAGGATACTGTTCTTAATGAGGAATCCTGTTCCGAAATTGTGTGACTGAGTTCCTCCATAATAGAAAATGTATTTGCCCTGTCGAATGCTATTCTGACCCTCCCATCGGACTTCTTGTATCACTAATATGTTCATCCTGTACTTCTCGGTCTCGTGTACCGCCACCTGAAGAGTGCCCGTTTGGTATAACGATCGTACGTTCCATGTTCCTATTCTAAGGTCTCTCTTATCCCTGCACTTGAAGCAGTCCCAGCCCGAAGATCCGAATGAGGGAAGTTGATCTCCGGAATTTTTTACCCCTGGAGAATCCATGAACCATCTGTTACTATTTCTTGATATGGCTTAGCGGGGTAGAGTTGTCAACCCTACGACCTCACAGTAGAAGCAGACATGCAAGATGTCATCCTCTGTCCATATCTGAGCCTTGCCGATGTTATTCATGTTCAGCCTCAGAGTGGTTATGGTAAAGCTACTTCCATTCACCATGATATTTTTATTCCGGCTATTTTCCAATAGCCTTTGTAGATCCCTCTACTAACTGCAAGGTAGCAGTACTGGTTTTGGTCCGCCCCGAAATATTTCCGGTACCCACCATATCTGGTCGGCATTCCCCAATCCGCCAACTGGGGAGGCGCCTGGTGGGAGAACAGTTACTACAACCAGTGTTAGTTCTAGATAACTGTACTCGTTTTCTCTAATTACAGTATCAGTTTCACCTAATTGTAGTGTAAGTTTTAGTCTACTGGAATTCGTGTGCAAATGAGGAAGGTCGACTGGATTGACTGAAATATACTTCAACAACATTAAAGAATTTTTCAAGGCCATTCATCGTTTTGAGTACTTAACCACTATTCACCAAGTTTAGTGTGATTTCCTCTATGCTGGACATGCTTCTGGCGGTCGTCATGGTAACGAAGGACTGATGGCATACCAGTCCGTTCATTTTTCTATATTCTTATACTGGGCCCAACTGCATTCTGTCTGAAAATGGAAACTTGAGGGACGCATCCATATCGTTCTACAATCTACAAGCAAATAAATCTAAACCTCTCGCTCTTGTGTTGGTCTGAAGGTTTGCTGACAAACGAATGCTAATGAGGCAAATTTCCGTTCAAATCACGTTGCTTCCTGGTCTAATATCCTCCATTCATAGAGGATGCAGGGTATAGGTGCATTCGGTGTTTTGGGGACATTTATAGACTTGAGGGGGAGAACTATGAGGTGATTGGGAATTATGATGCATCCTTCCCCATGGATTGGAGGTTTTGATGTGAGGTGTATCTGTGCCCACAGCTAACTGCTCTAGGTTTTAATAAAAACAACAAAATTCACTTCACTCAATGATGGAAGCACTAATGGAAGAGAAAATATTTATTCGTTAGTTAACAAATAACAAATAACCCGGGTTGAAGTTACTGATCTCCCACCACGCGCCTCCGCAGGTGGAGGATTGGGGAATGGGTACCGGAAATATTCCGGGGCGGACCAAAACCGGTACTGCTACCTTGCAGTTAGTAGAGGGCATGGGGAAGATAACCCCGAACAAAAATGTCATGGTGAGGGGAAGCAGCATCACCATTACCACTCTGAGGCTGAAGATGAATGACATCGGCAAGGCTCAGAGATGGACAGAGGACGATATCTTGAATGTCTGCCTCTACTGTGAGGTTGTAGAGCTGACAAATCTACATCGCTAAATCACGTCAAGAAATAGTAACATATGGTTGATGGATTCTCCTGGGGTAAAAGTGTTAATAGATAGAAATCAAGTGTTAATAGATAGAAAAAGACATACTTATATAATGGATGTTTCGTCTTACAGAGGAACGGAAGGCGACACCGACCATCAGTTAGTGATCACAAATGTGAGGGAAAAGTTATGCATCGCGAGCAGGGAAAACAAACCAACAAAACAACTAAATTCGAAGTTAAACGATTAGATAATCCAAGCGTAAAAGCCGACTACCAACTTCAAATCTCAAATAAGTTCGCAATCTTAACCGACTCGATTAGTAATAAAGATGAAAGCAATAGTGAAATTGATGTAAGTAAGAAATGGGAGGCAATTCGTGATACAGTGAAGGGCGCAGCGAACGAACGTGTAGGTGAGAAGAAACACAAGAAAATCAAGCTTCGGTTTGATGAAGAATGTCTCAAATGTCATGAGGAACGAAAACAAGCAAGGCAGCGATGGCTAAGTAAAAGCGAAGCAAATGCCAATCACTTCAATAACGCGAAACGCAATGCCACACACGGGTTCAGAAACAAAAAGCTAGAATATATGACGCAGAAGATTCAGGAGATAGAGAAAAACGGGATTAACCCGGTCTGGAAATCTATTTAACTGGGAATTTCTGTGTCGTATTTTTCCTGTTCTCGGGGAAACATCTCCGATCCTGACCACCCCTGAAACAAACACTGTTCAAACGCAATGAAATAATTAAAATCTCTCCTTCATCCTCCGGGTTATCAGATCTAAATCGAATCACCGCGTCAGAATGCGTTCGAATTTTAAACCTGATGACACAGTCCAAAACCTGACCAGCATCCCCCGACAGCCGGTAACCCTTTCAGCTCTGCCGTGTTCATTCCATCTGTGCGAATTGTTATATACACTAGTTCATTAGTGTTGTAATTATTAGAACGTTATATTCGTAATAGGTGGAATCTAGAGTGAAATATTCGGAACTGATACATTTTAAGATATGAGTAGAAAATGGCCCCCTTTTTTCCCAATTTCAAGACAAGAATTATTTTTATATGAATTTGCCACAAAATTCGTTTCCATCTTATAATTTATCAACATACCATTCAATGTGTTCCTTTTTCTTCGTGTTTGAAATGTGCAACATGTAATGTCCGCTATACCTATATTAACATGCGAATTTTCCTTTTGAACATTTGTAACTTTTCATTTTAATACAGTTATATATGTAATCTTGGCTCTTTCTGATAGAAATTAAGCAGAAAAATTATCATCCATTCATGTTCTTTGTATGTTCAATTTACATTAGTATTCTGGAATTGAAGGTATGGCCTACGGTATCTACTGGGTTTGTTATAATCAGTGATTCCGCCAGACCCCGTCCCCTGTGGGGGGTGTCAGCCCCAAATCCTCGAGACTACTCCACAATTTTAACTTTTTTGCGGACAGAAGTTGATAGAAACCGTGCAAAACTCTACGTCCACTCTCCCAATTTTGACTTTACACCCCGCAAACTGAAAATCCTGGCAGAATCCCTCGTTACAAAGTATTCCGAACCAGTATGTTTAATAAGCCCCGTTGCAAACGAAACCCGCGCAAACAAAGCATGTGTGTTACACTTTTGACATTATCCTAGATGTGTCTCAAAACTCTTTAGTTTCACTGGAAATCATGAATATTTAATCTGACCACCAAGTTTGGTCTCCATTTTGAAATTGACTCAATGGATTTTTTAAGCAACCTTTATATATTCGAATAGCAATGAAAAAAGTATAAAATCCAAAAGTCACTTCTATCTTGCTGTTAGATTTGTGAGAACTGAACGTAATATTTTTTCACTACGTTTAAATTCCATATTTTTTATCTGTACTTCCTCTTCTTCTTCTCATTCTTTTCTCTCCCTTTTTTTCTCTCTCTCTCTCATTTCTCTGCCTCTGTCTAACAGACATCCATCGGTTTCATTGTATATGTTTAAATTTCTCCCTCCATCAACTTATATATATGATTCGTCTCGCTCTTATTCTTTCATTTTATCGATACTAATACATGTCTATTTGAAAAAATAAACGTGTTCATCATGTTTGTTGATTTCAGTATGAGCGAGACGAACGAAGGAGAAAGAGGGTGTCTGTTTACCAGACACGATTATGGGATAAGAAGGTGCCATTTGGGTTGCCTAGCAGCACGGCGTTCGCTGTCACAATTTTTTTATGCGAAGTGTACCAGACGTTATAGTGCCTGTTACTGGACGCATATAGTAAAACAGTATTGACTAGCGAAAAAAGACAGGTCTGGAGTTGGGTTCGAACTCACGACCTTCAGATTTGCTTGTTTAACTTGTTCTCCAACATTCTACCCCTGTTCCATCGTTTCTTCTGCTGAACATAGGACATTTTACTAGTCCTTTTATGTTACGAAAGCAGTTTTTGGAGTGAAGACTTTAATTATTCGAAACGTGGAAATTTTATTGATTGATCCTGTGTTAGAATAGAGCTATGAAGAAGACTGATTCGTGATTTTACAGAAGTGAGACACCTCAAGAGTATCATAATGACGTTTACCTTACTGCTCGGGTCGACGACATTTTTCAAACACACTGGCTGCCAATTTCCAAGACATTCAGTGAATATACTTCCCTTTGCATGTATGGCTGCAGCAACTATAACCTCCCAGTTACGTTCTTCTCATTACGCATTTGGTGCCTGATACTGTTAATGTTTAGAAACAGCTTGTATAATACATAGTAACTGGCACCAGACATGCTTTGTTGGAGTTCAACCAAACATCGTTCAGTTCTTGGTACTATATTGTTCAGTATCTGTTACTCTAGGCTTAGTTGCGTTAACCAGAACACTTTTTACCATTTGTGTTTCGCTGTATGTACTATGCAAGTTGGCTCTTGAACAGTTCGTAGTACAGGATGTTTTGTTGACGGTACCAGAAAATCCTTAACTGGATCTGTTTAGTTAAAATTGATGGATCAATTTTTCTGTGTGCAGGGAATGAAGGAAAAAGGTGCATAACAATTTAGAATAAGAACTTGGGAGCATACGTAACAAGCAAAAATGAGGTAACGGAAGAAATAAAAAGCCGCTTATTATAAGGCAACTCATTTTTCTATTCAGTCCAGAAACTCCTGACCTGGTGACTAATATCAAGAAAGTTAAAATTGAAAATATACAGAACGGTATAATCCCTGACACGACCACCCTTCCGGTGCCCGGATGTAATGCCCCCTCTGGATCAATGACGTGGAATTTCTAATAAAAGCAAATGCCCAAAAAGGTTACACGACAATAAGAGAGAGGTCATAAGTTCTGATGGAGTTACCCAAACACCGAAAGGATGATTCATGTGGGCCAGGAGTCACAAGGGACCCCCACAATAGAATACCAGTATGGGCCATTCAACTCTTCTCACACTCTCTCTTTAAGAAGCAGTCACAGTTTTTTATCGGTTTTATCGGAGAGACAACGTACACACACACACACGTTCAGAACCGAACAAAGGAGAAACTTATTTGCTTTTTCTTATTAACTGAGTGGAAGACTGAGAAACGAAAATTGTATATCAATTATATGCTCTTTATGTATATAATAACAGGTCCCAATATAAAACTGAACAAATTCCAATACAAAATTAACAACAAATATAATATAAATTGAGCAATTAACAATGCATATCCTACTAATATATTTCGAGTCAGTGGATTTCAGCCACGTTATACGTATATCTCAAAAGGAGTGATTAATCAGTAATCCTCACAACTATAAACAAGTGATCCCGTCCTTACAACATTATTCAACATGGAATCTATTTTCCTAACACATTGGTCACTATAGAAATAGCCTTATATTCCGCATGAACAAGCTCCCAATCCACACAAATTTTAAATGAATCGAATTACCATTAGAACAAATTTTGAGGCAGTTTTTTATAATCCCTTTCTTTTCGCACTGCAAAGTGAACTATTGCAATTACGCAATAGTAGGAAAAGGCACTAAAATCCTCGATAGTCGGTAGCTACGGTCTCAATAATTATTTCCGACATCGCAATTCAAAAGCAATCAACTTAAGTAGGTTACTAGCGTGAAACTGCCAATTTGTAAAAGTAATACCGTAATAAGTTCTAATTCGTTTACTATTATCGCTAAGCTATAATCCTGAAGAACATCAGAAGTTATTAAGTTTATAAGTTCCCCCGGACGAACTGAATGTTCCAAAATGTTCCAAGATATTCCAAAGATAATTTTGAGAGAATTCGATCGCGAATTCTTTTCTACTGTAATTAATACGGAAATAATAGCAAGGATGACTACACGGTACACAAAATCAAAAGCATGCTTACCCCTGACAAAATGTCTGCCACACCCTGCTTTCTCAGAACCACGAGGTCGAGGAAAAACGAAGTCCTTAATGAGTGAAAATATTTGCAGTAATGCTCCAAAATATTTCTGCAGGTAATTCTTCATTCGTCTACACCTTGCTCGTTTTATCCATGTAATAATTGCAGCAATGTGATCGGTTCTCCAATATTAAGTTAACAGAACGTCGTAATATTAATTTTCTGAATTTCGAACCAACACTTTACACGTATGGCCTCCTTGATATCCAAACCCATTATAAGGGATGATTCAAAGATGGCGTGACCAACTGATACTGTAATTCACTAAAGCCCCGACAGAGGCACTGGGAACAGCAATATTTCAACTCTTTCTTTTCGTTAGCATCCAAAAAGAACACCAATATAAAGGTGTACAACCGAAAAACAATCAAGGTTATTACAGCCGGTAACACTTTACGGTTGCGAAAGTTGGAGTACGACCCTAGCAGATGAACATAAATTACGAGTGTTTGAAAATAAGGTTTTGAGACAGATATATGGGCCGAAGCGGGACGAGATGACTGGAGAATGGAGGAGACTGCATAATGAAGAACTTCACGGACTTTACGACTCACCCGATGTTGTAAGAATCACGACGACTAAGATGGGCAGGCCATGTAGCTTGGATTGAAGAAAAACTAAGATTATATTCCATCTAGGTTGGAAAGCCAGAGGGAAAGAGACCGTTTGGAAGACCGAGACGATGTTGGGAGGACAATATTAGAAGGGATTTTCGATAAGTAGATGTTTGTGATGAAAACTGGCTTGATCTTGCCCAGGATAGATCACGATGGCAAACTTTTGTTAGTGCGGCGATGAACTTGTAAGTTCCATAAGCCATAGAGTAAGTAAGTAAGTAAGTTAACAAATAACAAATTAAAAATATTATCTATACATTATGTAATTAAAACATAATTAAAACAAACTTATGAAAAAGCTGGTATTAAGTATTGATTATTCTACATTTAATTAAATGACTACTGCAGATAGAAAAGTATGTTTGAAATAATTAATGACAGAACAACAAGCAAATATAATTAATTCATAATACCATTATAATTTTTAATGAGTTCTCCTTACATTTAAGTGCAAATAATGAATATTGGGTTTCTATCTTGCATTTAAGATCTGTAGACGTGTCAGCTACTTCTAAACGTCCGCTACTTTGTTCAACCTTTACTGTACACAATATTTATTGCACCGAGTGACAGTTGTTCAGTGGCAAAGCGTTTGCTTAGCAATCGGAAAGTCCTGGAAACGTAACCAGCGGCTGCTTATCCTGACCAAGGTTTTTCTTCCCTCCCACCAGGCAAAGGTCAGGATGGTACGTACACATTAGGCCCTGGCCGACTACTTCTACATTTTCTTCCCCACCGAACCTCGGTCTAAGCCTGAGATGCCTTAAGATCATAAATGAATTCAAAATATTTGTTGCAAAAATCGAAGTAGTGTTTAGTGTGATTATCTGAACCCTATATAGTAGTTACATTACTACATCGCAGATTACGAATGAAAAAATGCTGAGGACGTGCATTATCCTCCAACATTCAGAAAAACCAATCGATCAGGTAGTTTGCGGAATAGTAAATAAAACCTAGATTAAGATAAAACTCCCTAGCTTCAAAATCTCTGATTCATCACATTCCTGACCCTATGATCCAGGAGGCAACGTTGCAGACTTTCAGCAATAGGTAGGCACATTGGTTCGAACTATTCTGACTGAGATCTTCCAGTTTCTTCTCAGTTTCATCATGGTGCCTTAAGTGCATCTCCGTCCTTTACCCCGCCCCGAGCCAGTATCAATCAATCTCATTCGAGAACCTACGCTTGCTACAGGAACGTTGGACTAGACTTTAAGATCAGTTTCTCTAATAATAGCTTTCTAACTGATGTTATGCTACTAAGTCGCTAACATTTTATTCAATCATTAAATTTAGGAAACTAATTAGAGTATAATGCATTATTTTCATCTGCGGTGCTTTAAGAGAATATGATGAAAGAAGGTTATTATTGTCACACGCACTTTACATGTTTCAAAATCTGCATCATTACACAACACGAACATTTTAAGTGATCTGGTTTGTAAATTAATAATGCTTTTAGTTTATTAATTTTCCATTTAATCTTATTGCAAGGCAGAAGTATCGTTTTCATCAGTAAACTACAGAAGCAGCAGGAATGCTGAAAACATCCCTGACGGCCAATAATCAAAAATAAGTTTCCGTTTGCACTTGCTAATGCCGAAGAAACATAAATCAAGCATCCATCTGAAATATTTTCCAAGCAACGACTTCTCTAGCCTAAACGGCTGGAAATAGAAAAAGGAAGTTCTTATAAGCATGGGCAGACATATGAAATTCCACTACATTTTGGAGATACATCTTTTCCAACGTGAAGCCCAAAGTCGACACCTACAAAGGGGAATAATTCTCAATAAACAAGAAACTATGCATTGACTGAAAATCTTGTTTCCGGGGATTTATTTCTAACAAGATTGTGGATATCAGGAGAGAAAACACGATGTCGCCGGATTTTCACTGTTGCCAACCCACAATAACGTTTAAATTTTCAAATGACACTATGTCGTGTTATTGGGTTATTACTGATGAGAAACAACACACATAAAGCACATACCATAGTGTTGTAAACTATGGGTAAAACACGATATGAAATATCAGAGGATAATTAGTTGCTTGTATAAGTTGGCGAATAACTTTCGTCTCCGGACATGTGGATAGGAATGCTTTTATGCCTTGTAATGCAGTGCATTTTCTGTCGAATCCACTTGTTTGGAAACGAAAGGTTTTCACCATCTTATACAAGCTACGTGTTTTCTTTAGGATATTTTATCTTGTGAATTATCCAGTTTGCAACATTGCGGTGTGTGCATCAGATATGTTGTTTATCATCAATAAGGGATGCCAAATATGCAATGAACTGGCATAGTGTCATTTGAAAAAAAAATAAACGATATATCCAGTTTACAACACTGATAACCCAGTGGCTTAACTATTTTACTCCCCATATCCACCATATTGATACAAATCACCTTCCGAAATTTTTAATTTAATGCATCGTTTATGATTTATGGCCAAATTATTTACCATGGTAAGGAAATGATTTGGGCTAGAAGTTGGAAAGCATGTATCTCCAAAAGGAAGCGAATTGAGACCCATGTTTATATGAACTTTCCTTCTTGTTTCGATAACAGGAGTTACCTTCCGATCCCTGTATAAATTGGAAGCCAAGATAAGTCTACGTTTTTCGCCTGGTTGAGTGATTGTCCCATGCAAACTTTGACGTAAGAGGATATGCAATGTGAAAAATAGATATGCCTAAAGGGTACAATAGCAATGGCGAATAAGGAGTTTATTTACAAGAAGAATTTCTTGTATTGATCGCTGCATAAAGGATTGAGGTAGAGAATTATTAAATGTTTTGTACGGATTATTCTGTTGTACAGTGCAGAAACCTGGACTCTACGAAATAAGAAAGCAAGAAAATTGGAAGCATTTGAAACGTGGATAAGAAAAAGGATGGAAAAAATGATTTCGATACACGAGAAACATAATGAAGAAGTACCGAAGAGGATAGGCGACAGACGAATAATACTGGAGACAATAAGAAGATATAAAGAAGCTCGTTAGATCATTAGCTGCGCAGAGATTGTATAGTAAATGATGCAATTGAAGATATGATTGAGAGAAAGACAAGAAGAAGACCAACTCTTTGACAGAATTAAGGAAGATAAACCGTATATGCTTAGACAAAACAGAAGGCGCAAGATCGGGATGATTGGAGAGAACTTAGCTTACCTTGAAGGACCTCCCTCTTTCGGTAAAACACTAATCATGATGAGGTTTGATGATAAGAATTTGTATAGCAAACCAATATACATATACATCGTTGTCAGAACATAGTCTTGAGTCAATTTGAAATCTGTCGGTTGTTTCATAAAGAATTCATCGCTTAAGTGTCTCAGTTGTGAAGAAACAGAAATTGCATTCTTTCTTTATGATTTCCGGTGGCCTGATCGGGATAGTGCTGCGTCAGGCATTCCAGCAAGCTTTGTTCAATCGGTGGCTGCTTTACCACGGGAGCAATAGAGTGTAGAAAACGATAGCATTAGGTTGTGGCAACCTTAGCATCCAAATCTTAGTTTAATTAACAGTGCTTTTTGGACTACTTAGAGGTCAATTAGTGTGGTGCATATATTTAGGTAATAAAGTGACACCACTGAATACTTCTAATGGGATTGGTCGTTATGGAGCTTGCATAAAGTGCTAACTCGTCGCCGTTTCTATGCGTTCCTAGTAGTCCCTAACGAAATGCGGAGTGTGAGTCAGAAGTTCGGAGATCGACCCCTCTTGCTTGCCAAGAGTGATTGCTCTATGTTGTTCGTTGCCTCTAACGATATTCGAGAGATCATCTTAGCACCATTCCGGTATTCGGACAGGTCCATGGTACCGATCTGTCAGGGATGGATTACAGAGCTCCCATGACTTTGAGCCAGAATGCTCAGAGTCGTCTCCTGGAGTTCCAGGAGTCAATAATACAGAATGAATGTAATTGAACATAATGAACTTATTACAAGGATTTGATTCTAGAGAGAAGTTAAGAGGGGAAAAACTCACAAACCAACTTTCCATTTACTTCTCCAAGAATCCATACATATGTTTCCGCAGTTCGCTTTGGTAGTCTGAAAAAAAACGAAGCATGAGGTGACGTCATGGCAAGAAAAAAAAATGATCTGATTAGCAACTGCAAGTTTACGGCTTCTAAGTATCTGGTCAGTTTCATGTCCGTGCGACTCTTAATCACTTCGTGATTCTTGTTTTGCAGAAGTTTCAATTCTACAGAAAGTAAGTTACTCATTTTTTTCTTAGTTTTTGTTTTATTATTATTATTATTATTTCTTAACCTAAATATTGCTTTATCTTTGCTGTTTTGATTTTAAAGGGTATATTCCAGAGACATTACCATGATTTTTCGAACTTTTAGAAAAAGAACTTTAAAAATTTGGAAAACCAGTAGATACTTGTGAAGCTCTTATAAGCATTAGTATCACTGTGGCTGTGGTAACATGTGCTACTACACAGAGTGGATCAAAGGCGACAGTGGCGTTCATAGCGGCAATTAATCCAATTAAAATAAGGCGTCTGGAAAGGCTTCACAAGGGTGGATTAATTTTGGGAAATCGCAGCAATAATAGATCGAGACGTTTCTACCGGGTACATTGTAGAACTGTTTCCACAAAGGTACTATTGATATCAGAAGACTGATGGGCGCTCACGGTCCACTCATGTACAAGAAGATCGGTGTGGATAATAGCGCTTCAGAGCAGGGTAAAGCATGTACTGAAGTATCACTGTTTCAATTACTTTCGGCAATTCAGTACCAGTTGTACGTAACAGCATGTCTTAAATAGCAAACAGGAAGTGCACACTAAGTAGCATTTCCAACTCGTTTGCCTCCAGTCACTTCGGAGCTTGAGGCGTTAAAGCGTTAGCTTCCTGCATGGGAGGCTCGGGTTCGATCCCCTTGTCCCTGACGGTCCAAAGTCAACAGTTATAGACTGGTCCATATGAAATAAAGTTTACCAAAGTTTTTTTTTATCTATCCCCTTGCAAGTCAGCTCCTTGACTTTTTTCTTTAAGAAAACATCCCTCAATGCTGACTTTGATAACTAATGAATGCTCCTAAGTACTTTTAAAGGAATGTTCAACATGTTACAAATTATCTTCTGAATAGGAAAGTAATTGACGTCTACGGATAGGTACCGGGCATAATGGAACAATATTATATACCGCTCACATGAGCCAGCCTGACGGGTTTTCCTGTAGTCTCCCTCAGACATACAGGGTACCATCTTGACCAAGTCAAATGTAACGACACGTGAAACAAAAACTTGATTTGTAAAGCAAAAAAAGAAAATAGGAAATGCACTCGCACAGTATTTCCAGTTAGTATTTGTTTCCTCTTTACAATCGTATAACAATGTAAACGGTATGCCGAGAGGTAGTACAAATCAAAAAATATCAACTCTGTGTATTATCCAAATACACTTGAAGTAAATAGAAAATGCTGTCAAGAATCTAAAATCCAAGAGAAGTGTTTGTTCTGATAGCATACCCTCGTATATTGTCAATAGAAACCTTCAAAGCTCTACTTACACCCTCCCAATTTTGAGTTTACACCTTCGCAAACTGAAAATCCTGGAAGAATCCCTGTTGACAAGGGAAGTAGTGATCTTCTATCGATTGCAATCAACTTACCCCTAAGAATATATTCTTTCCCTGCTCCGAAAAATGAAAATCTGCCCCAGTTTATCCTATCCCGAAAACCAATAATAGAGAAATTACCAACTTTAGATATACAGCAAAAATACCTGCTTTTACAAAAATATTGGAACATAATTATTTTGTATAATCGAATTATGAATCATGCTCAGACTGTTATCTCAACTAAACAGCACGGCTTTATTTCACAAAATTCCACAAAAACGAACCTTGCAATTAAGACAGGCTTCATAACCAACACGTTGGACGAGGGCAGACAAGTAGATGTGGTTTACATTAACTTTGAGAAAGCATTTGATACAGTTAATCACAATGTGTTACTGAAAAAAAAATACATTATCACTTCTCATCGATTCTGATTAGGCTCACCAGCGATCTAACAAATCCCAAACGATCTGTTGTCTTTGAAGAGTACTTGAATATTCTATACTCTCAAGAGCTCCGTAAGACTCTAACCTAGGACTTTTGTTATTCCTCTTGTTCATTAAAAACTTCCTTGACTACATACTGATAATAAAAAACTATTTGCTGATGACCTCAAAATATATACTAAAATTAATTAAATCGAAAATTCCATAAAACTTCAGAAAAGCTTAGAAAATATTGCTAATTGGTCTGCTAGCAATCAACTTGAGGCAACACAAGCAAATGATAAGTATCATTTAGCAGAAATAAAACAACTCATTAATTTAATTTTACAACTGATAAGTTTGTAATAAGTAGACCTGTTGTAGTTAAATATCATGGTGTTATTTTTCATAGGAAATTAAAGTTTAACGACCGGATTACAAATTTAGATAACAAACAAAACTTTTAAATTATTAGGATTCAGGATTGAAACGGACAGAGAATTTAACATTTTTCAACATCAGAAATTAGAACATACTTCTTCTGTTGAAACACATATCAACTGAAAAATGCCAACAGTTAAAGAAAATACAGTACAACCAAAAATTTATTAAATTCTTGACCTATAAAGAAACTCGGATCTACCTTACTTATGACAGTTATAATGCAATAATTAAAAACTTCAATATTCACACTTTAGAACAGAAACGCAACATTACTTATCTGTTATTTCTTTAGAAAAAATTCAGACTGTACATATGCTTATTGACATTTTTTTTTCAGGTGCCCTTACATTCAAAAGTCACCAAACTAGAAAATGTTTATTTATCGAACACAACAGGTTAATAACTTAATTGTGGTGTTCAACATACACATATGACATTTTCTACATACACCCATAGATGTAATATACATATTTGGATCTGCGTGGTGACATATTGTGCATAAAGTATTCATTATTTTATATATAAATGGAATTTGCTCCTATTTATATTAAATAAATCAATCTCAGGAAATTCTTTAAGAATACAATTATATAATGAGCACATTCTCCTAATAGGCGATATGTCTAAACCTTTAGTCCTTTGGGCCCAGAGGTGGAAGACCGCATTACGCGGTCCAGTTACTCTATGTGGTACATACAGCCCTAATTCAGATAATAAGCTTTCTGAGTCGATTTTACTGTGTAAGAGTTTGTGTAGGAAAGTTAAGAGAATATGTCAATATCAATCAGGGCTATATCAATATTCGAGAAATCGCTAGTTAACCTCATTACAAACCCGAAGTTCCTGTAAGCTTCGCTAACAAGGCGATTTATGTGCATGTCGAATGACAGTTTAGATTTAATGGTTACACCAAGGTCAGTAATAGAATCTACTCGAAATAGTAAAGAGTCATTAACTTTGTATTCGAATTTCAAGTAGTTTATTTTTCTCGTATATGACATTAGACTACATTTATTAATGTTTAATAATAGCATGTTCGTTTTGCACCAATTGGAGACTGCATTAATATCATTTTGTAAAGAGACCGCGTCAAATTCGGAGGAAATACTACAATAGATTTTTAAATCATCTGCAAAGAGAAGTTTCTTGGAGGATGTTATGACAGCAGGCAAGTCATTTACAAAAATAAGAACAAAAGAGGTCCAAGGTTCGATCCTTGAGGCACACCAGAATTTACAACATATTCCTCGGTTATACTATTTTTGTAACGAACACGGTGTTTACAGTGACACAAGTAGGATGCTATTAACTGGTGAAGTTTTTCTGAGAAGTTGATTGTTACAAGCTTGCTAAGTAGGATGTCATGATTAATGACATCAAAGGCTTCCGAAACGTCTGTGTAAATTACGTCTACTTGACCTTTATTATCAATTTGTCTAGCTAGAAAGTGTGTGAATTCAACAAGGTTAGTTACCGTCGATTTATTTGGCAAGAATGCATGTTGGAAGGGGGAGATAATTGAGTGAACGTGTGAGTATATACGTTCAAGTATAATAATTTCGAATACTTTGGCTGACGTAGATATTATGGCAATTGGGCGATATTTTTTTAGGATAATTACTCATGCCACCACTTTTAGGAGTGGGACAAATATCAGCAAGTTTCCATTTGGTAGGAAATTCACAGGTTGCTAGCGATTGATTGAAAATTGCTTTAGTGTATATTTAAGAATTTCAGAACAGCCTTTGATAATAAAGGATGGGACTTTTTCGGCCCCGAAAGATGTCCGAGGTTTCAGTTTTTGAATAGCTTTTTCTACGTCCTTCAGTTCAATGTGTTCAAGAAATAATTTACCTAAAATTTCAGAACTATTGTGTTCAGTTATCAAGATTATATTTTGACATATTGTAGGCTACATGAAAATGTTTCATGAATGCATTCGCAATAGCTGTTTCCTCAGTTAATTGCTGTCCCTCGTAATTTAGCACATTGCATTCTGACTTCCGTCGTTTATTTTTTATAAATGTCCAAAAGCTTTTGGGATCAGTTAAAATGTTAGTTTCATAATTAAGCAAATAAGTTCTATAGGCTGTAGATATTTCTCTTTTTGAAATAGTACGTAATTCTTTAAATTTATTATAGTAATAACTAACATCTCCAATTGCTTGTTTCAATTTTCTACGGTGGTAGACCTTTTTCTTGATGAGTTTAATTATGTAATTTGAAAACCAGATAGGGTACTTTAGTTTAGATCTTCTACGTGGTACTCAATTATCGAAAATGGCACATAATGTATTATAGAAAGGGTCCACAGCAACATCGACAGTTAAGCTATCCGTCACTTTCCCAATTAGCTGATATAATTGCTCGTAATTGGCTTTGGAAAAGTTGTAATTAATTGTATGTGATTTTGCTATATTTTTTATCCGCTTTGTGTACATAAATTCAGCTAATAATGCAGGATAATGAACATCCTCAGGAACGATTGAGTCATGTTACAACAATACTGTGAAAGTAACAAAACACTAAATCTAATGTTTTGCCATTTTTGTTTTTAACATTGTTGAAAGATTTCAAATTGTAAAAGTTCAATCACATTATATAATTCATGGCAGGTTGTTGTTCAGCTAAGAAAATCAGAATCAGTTCCTGTCAATTCAGGAATATTATAATCGCCTATTAGGAGAATGCTGCTTTCTAGTGGTAATACACTATATATAGAATCAAAATAATCTTGGTATACTGAAACAGGAGAAGCAGGTACAATATAAACAACACACACAAATATACAAGTAACATTATTTACAAAAAGTTTGGCTAGAATGCAGTCTACACCAGGGATATCAGGAGAGGAAACTTGTTGCACTCGAAATTTTTTATTTACAGTCAACAGAACTCCACCCCAGACTATTTACAAGAGGAAGCAAGATTTCTGTCAGCTCGAACATATTTTGAATCAAAAAGTTCAGAATCAATATGACTATCGGTGAGCTAAGTCTCGATTAATGAGAAGGCGTGGTGTGCAATACAATCAGTAGAGTCCATAATGACTTGGATAATATGTTATATTTCTTCTAAAGAATTTTGAGATGTCATTTTCAAGAGAAAAAATAACAGAACTTTGTAAATTTCAACACTTATTGGACCATAGCCTGTTGTGTTGACAATGAATAAATAAATAAAGTCCATCTCAGATATCAAAGATATTTAAACGTGTACTCGTAATTTTGATAAAATGTGTTAGCTAATCTTAATTTTCGCACTGAAAACAAACTAAAAACTCCATGAATCCAATGACAATAAAATGTATATAAGCCAAACTAAAAGACATTTATAAAAAAGAGATCTGCAGAATATTTAGGGTATATTAAGAATAGAGGGGGGAAACCGGGAGTTGCTACTCATATAACCAATGAAGATCATCCTATATGCAACAATAGCATTAGGTTTGTTACAGGAGCAAAGAGTCGAACACATCGCATTCCTTACTAGTACAGATAAAGTCAACGAAACAAATACTGAAGTTGAATTGGATTTATGGCTTTCAGACATCTAAGGATCATGCTGAGGTAGGGTAGGGGAAAGAATGCTAGAAGAAATTGGTCAGGACATAATTTGAAGCTACCATCCCGGTATTTGCCTGGTATGACTGAGGTAGAACGCTGGAAAACCTTAGTGAGGATGGTCAGCCACTGAGATTGAACACAGGATCTACCGACTGCTAAGCCAAAGCTCTCCCACTTAGCTACGTCCAGAACTGAAACGGGTCAGGAGGTCAGTCAGGTTAAGTTTCGGACCGGGTCACGTACGTTCGGGTCAGGCTAGGTCACCAAAAGTGGCCCGGGCTCAGCTCTGACTATGACCGTTCGGTGCGGAAGTATAATTGCAGCACGGAAAACGTCAAAATTATGCATAGAATAGAAGAATCCAAACACAAATTAATCTCTCAACAAATAAATAAATATGGTCTAGTAACAATACAAATTCAATAAATTGAAAATAAGAATTAAAAACTAAAAACAAATTATTTTATTAAGAGTAAACATGGAAGTGTCTACAAGAATTAGTCGAAACGTCGTGTTATGAGTATAAAAATGTGGATTTGATAGCTGTCAAAATAGTAAATAGTGCGTGTAACATTGTTTTCTGATAGTATAACTTACAGTTTAAAAGATACAAACCCTATGTTTACAAATGACTAAAAGTAAAAGTATTACATTCAAAATCTAAAGAAAGGTTACTTAGATCTTTCCATTACTCTCCAGTTGACTTTCTTCGCGTGTAGAAAGATGTCTTTCGTTTTTCTTTGTCAGTATTAATATTTCACCCACGTTGCTCAAAAAGCGGCGACAAACCCAATTGTAAAAGTTGGTTTGCCAACTCAGCTTCCAGGGAGCGCAGTTGACTAACTTTCGCTGCGAAGAACTAACATGAAAAATTAAAAATCCTCACTAACATACATTAAAAAATTTAGTAAGACAGAAAAAAAATAGTGTTCTGTTGTACACTTGTCAGAACAGGGGACATTTTTTTGAAAAACTATGGAGAATCTCTACAAATTCAGAATTAGTGATAACCCTGCATTAGCACAAAATAAAGTTTAAGGCATAATAATCTTAAAATGATAACATGGCTGTTATATTTCTCAGGCTGAATGCGAAAGCTCTTAACTCTTTGTTTCAATTGGTCAATCAACGACTAGCTTTTATACCCAGCTGTAGCGGTCCAGGCGGTAAAGTCTCGGACTTCGGGTAGGTAATGGGTAGTACGTGGGTTAGAGCTTCTCGGCCGACAATCCTGACAGGTTTTCCCCCAGTTTCGCCGAGCAAATGCTGGGATGGCACCTTAAGAAAGGCTCTGGCTAAAACCTTCCACATCCTCTAGCTCCCCTATCCCAGCCTGTGACAAACATGCTATAAATAAAATTTAAATTCAATACAACTAGCACTTATCAGTACTGATTGTCTTTCTGACGGCATATACAGAAATTAAATTTACATTTTGCAGCAAAGCCACCGGCGTCCTAAAACAACCTTTCTACCAACAGCTAATAATTTTTAAAAAGCAGCGTAGAAATGTACTCAGCCTGTATGAACGAGTTGTTACGCTCGTTGACCTCGGTTCGGTACTGGGGAGGCACGTAGATTTGAGCTCTGTTGCCATCTCAGAGAATTTCCAACACGTCCTAGAGTTTCACTAGGCTAATGTCGGTATGGTATCTAAACAAAAGTCCTGGCAATTGTTTTATCTTTTCCTGGATGTGTTCTCGCCGAAGGATGTCACCCATATATTATGCCAGCTTGCAACAAGGTTGTCAGTCCTTTGCTTTGAGCTTGTCAAACTTGATATTGTGTTGAACTTAAAAAGCAAGCATGAACAAACTTGTTAGAACAACGTCAGTGGAGATTGGTTGTTATGACTAATCTAATTCAGGTTTGTTGGAACAAGCAGTTAAGTGAGGAAGCTTGTCAAATTTGCTATTTATTTGAATTTTGTTTCGTTGCAATTTCGCTGTCGTCTGAGTGCCATGAAGTCCCATCACATGCCAGGGCTGTTTAGCTGTGGGCTAATCTTCGCCAGCTCCCATCCTTTTACTACAGATGTCTCCTGGAACCTGATAAATATCGGTTGGAAAGCAATCTAAGACGTGTGATTCTGTGGTCTGGTGATTCCATCAGATCGGTGTGCCAGTGACCCTGGGTTCGATTCAAACCCAGGGCAACGTTGTTTTTTTGTAAGTAATATATTATGTTTTTTCTTACTTGTCCTGTCAAGACTATTCTAACTTTGATCCTTGAAAACTAAACTGCTTGATTCAACCTTCTTGGCTTCATTTGCTAAGTTGTCTTACATATCAGAGTAAGTTTGATTCACTTTTGAACCAGGTTAAAATTGCTATGTTGTCATCCTTGAGACAGGTGATAGGCTTAGACCATAGCATACATGTACTATCATGGCCAAAATTATGTTCACATGACTTTGTTATACACGATTTTTCTCTAAGCCTACAAGATAGGCCACCCAACTAACGTTGAGTCGGCGGTGTGTGATTCTGAGAGAGTGTGAGTGAGCGAGCAAGGGTTGGAATTTTCTTTTCTTCAACAGAAAACATTATCACATGTCCTGGGTTCTGAAAAATATATTTATGATTTCTTGTAGTATATAGCAAATAAAGAAAAACTTAAGAGAGTACCATTTCAAACAATAAAATAGGAAATTTAACACCATTTTTATTTTAGGTGGGCCACTAGTTGAAGGGTACTAAAAAGTTTAATTCAAATTGCCCAATAGAAAAGATCCTTATCGAACATGGAGAAACAAAAATGAATTTTAAAACCCATGGTTTCTTTCTTTTTTCTTTCTTAATGAATTCCATAGAACACTAACGTTATGCATGAAAGACAAGAGAAAAGGTCTGTTTCTATCAGTTCTTAAAAATAGGGCACGATGCACGATATTTATGCTTGATAATTTCTGATATTATGTTGTTATTTACGTTATTTTCTATGCGCGTGCCTATGATATTGTGTGCGTGCATGTGATGAACATCGAAACGAGTATGCTCTCTTCCGAGCACCGTACCTTATTTGGAAGAACGTTGGTTTCGTATTCGGGAGGACCTCGGTTCGGTACCAGCGGCTGACTGACCTGACTTAGGTTTTCCCAGCGTTTTCCTCAGTCACGCTAGGTATATACTGGGATGGTACACTTCGCATCAAAAATATTGCGACAGCGAACCCATGCAGCTAGGTAACCCAAATGGCACCTTCTTATCCCATAATCGTTTCTAGTAAACAGACCCTCTCTTTCTCCTTCCTTCGCCTCGCCCATACTAAAATCGGCAAACATCATTAACATGTTTTTTTTAATAGACATGTATTAGTATCGATAAAATGAAAGCGAGACGAATCAATATACATAAGTTGATCAAGGGAGAAATTTAAACATACAATGAAACACTGACACCGATGGATGTCTGTAAGACAGAGACAGAGATTTGAGAGAGAGAAGGGGAAATAGAAGAAGAAGAAGTACAGATAAAAAATATGGAATTTAAACGTAGTAAAAAATATTAAGTTCAGTTCCCACAGTATAAAGTTCAGTTCCCACAAATCAAATCTAACAGCAAGAGAGAAGTGATTTTATATTTTTGCAGGGTTATTCGAATACATAAAGGATGCTTCAAAAATTCATTAAATCACTTTCAAAATGGAGACCAAGTGGGGTTTATTAAACATACTGGTTCGGAATACTTTGTAATCAAGGATGCTGCCAGGATTTTCAGATTGGGGGCGTAAAGTCAAAATTGGGAGGGTGGACGTAGAGTTTTGCACAGTTTCTATCAACTTTTGTCCGCAATATGTTAAAGTTGGGGGTAGTCTCAAGGTTTTCCGCTGACATCCCCTACAGGGGCCGGGGTCTAGCGGAATCACTGATTTTAAAGAAACAGTAGATACTGTAGTCCATGCTGACCCATTGATTCGATTTATACTTGATAACCCGTAGGATGAAGGAGAGATTTTAATTATTTCATTCCGTTTGAACAATGTTTCGTTAAGGGGAGACCAGAACCGGAGATGTGACCCCGAGAACAAGAAAAATACGACGCCGAAATTCCCAGTTAAATAGGGTTTCCAGACCGGGTCAGG